>VMDO01007127.1:7286-94113 GCA_007922755.1 Pedetes capensis | reverse complement strand
AGTAAAAGATAGAGAAGACTTGGATGGGAAACTTAGATAGGAAGGGGGGAGGGGGGAAACATAGAGGAGGGTAAGGGGTAACCTATATGAATAATGCTTATCAAATTGCATATATGAAAATTGTCACAACGAAAAGCATGTCAAAATGAATCACATTATGATGTACATTAAAAATTTCTAATTAAAAAAAAAAAAAAGAAAGAAAATAAGCAGAATTGTCATGTAGCAACCTCTGAGGACTTTTCTTACAATTGGTTCAAGGATATCATCTTCATCCTTTCTTCATCCTGATGCTGGGAGCATGAATATGATGGTTGGAGCTCTGGCCACTGTCTTAGTCCATGAGGACAATGCAACAATCCTTTAAGAAAGGGAAGACTAGTGAGCTGGTAGGAACCGAGAAGAAGATGAAAATTTCCTATGTTTTATTGAATGTTGTTATTCAATATTCAGTAGATGCTCTAGCCTTCCTATTTCTAGGCTTGCATGTGTTGAAAGAGAAACACATTTCATTTAAACAAATATTTGGGTCTTTCTTGCATCCTACTTTAATTGTCACTAGTATATACATTTTTTATTTTTGAACTTCTACTTTATTGTGTAACAATAAATTCCATTTGTTTGAGCCAGGTTGGGTTGAGTTTTCTATTAGCTAGCAATCAAAATCATCCTAATTAACACATGTGGTGAATTTCAGGCAGTGAAATTCTTCTGGAGTTGGTGTGACTAATGACATTAAGAGTCACCCCCACGAGGCTACAAACTGCCCTATCACTTTGACACGTCAAAGCATGCAGTGTATTGATGGCCACACCAGGATAAATATGGCATGGAGAAATGAGACCCATCGGGAGACACCATTGCCCAATGGTCTCTGCAGATGTAAAGGTATCCACCAAAAGCTAAAGAGAAGGGGTGGAGAAGAAACTCAGTGGTAGAGCACTGTCCCACCAGGCCCAAAGCCCTGGATTTAATCCCCAGCATTGCAAAAACAAATGAACAAACAAATCAAACTAGAGAATAATCCACATGGTAATTGACATGGTAATAATGATAGCTAGGTGGAGACTCCCAGAAATATATAAGGAATATATTCTATTGGCTGGGGCTGGGATTTAGCTCAGTTGGTAGAGTGCTGCGCTGCAGTCTCTGAGGTCCCCAGTTCAACTCCCAGCACCACAAAAGTGGGAGAAGGGCCTGGCAATCCACTCCCAAGGCAATCCTGAAACAGTCAGCCATTGAAAACCCTGTGAGGGTCGCTATGAGTCTGATACCGACTCGACAGCACCTAACAACAAAAACAACAATTCTATTGGCTAGATGGAACATTAGTGGAATATGCTTTATCACCCTTACATTTAGTTGTTTGTAAGCAACACATTGATGGGAATGGAGTTGAATTCCATATAAATGAAGAAATAAGCTGAGAAATGAAACATAACAAGCGCAAGTTCATGTAACTAATCTCACAATTTGAATCAACACCAAATCCTGACAAAAGGACATTTTAATGTCATGTTTTTTCTTAATAATGTTACTGTTCTCCTCTAAACACATGCATCCTTACTTTTTTGCCAAGAATTTTTCTAACAGTGGACGAGAAACTAAAACATATTTATAGTGATACCAATTTACCCGAGATAACTGAAGATAACCTAACAGCAATGGTGGTACCCCAAAGCTCCCTTCTAAATATAAATTCTCTGATTCTCTGATCCAATCCTTGACTTTCATTACAAAATTTAAACTACAGTTTGGGTGTTCAATCCATGTAATTTTTAACAATCCATATATTCCCCAACCATAAATAAGAATAAATAAAACTTAATTGAATTTAGTATTGGAATGATCAAATAATTTTTAACTTTTGGATTGTTCAGTTGTTAAAAATCATCTTTCCATTTTCAACCAGTTGGCCTTGGCTTAGGAACACATGTAAATCAGTAATCCTGGCAGAGAAAAGGCATACATTTTTCCAAGGATAGGTCAGAAAATGTGTGATTTTTTTTCCCCTTGCAGGCTATTGGCTCATCAATTGTAAGGGGTAAGTCCCAGGAGATTCAGAAGCTCAATCTGAATAAACATTCTAAAATTTGGATGTTTATCAAAACTCTGGCAAAACTAGGCCAGAAATGGACTTTCTTTTCTAGTGAAATCCCTAGTATTTCCTGTCTCCAAGAAGACCAGACTATCTTGGGAAGAGTCTACGAATGACTAGAACCAGCTGGACACAACTGGAGAATGCTCAAAGGATGGAAAAAAATAAGAAAAAAGACAGTGTGTGCTGTTTCAAGCTGCGAGAGAGATGTTGAAAATTATAACGTGGTGCTAAAACATAAACTGACCTGTTACTCTTTTATTTTTCTGGAAAAAAAATATAAAAGGGTTTATCCTTCCTGATTTTGGTATTGCCTCAGAAAAGAGAAAGCAGGCTTTGTGCCATCTATAGTCTGGACAGCAAACAAACCTATGAAATGGCTTAGTGCCGTGGAGCACTATATATCTTCCCTTAGCCATTACTAAATTACTATGCACCAACAAGTTGGAAGAAGCTACAATGCAATCTACAATAAATAATATTCTGATTATGAGTCATTCTTCTCTAAGCCAAATAGGACTATCCTCTATCATTCCAAAGAAATGGGAAATAAATCTATTTGGAGCAAAGGATTCTGAAGAGCCACTGAAGAACAACGTTAACCCTCTATGGGAAACATGATTGGTCCAAGCACATCTCTTCCACACTCTTTCTTGTGTGTATGCTTGAGCAGCCTAGGTCAGAAAGCTATACAGTATTTCCCAGGCTCTCTTGCAGCTAGAGTCGTGGCTATCATTTGGATTCCACTAATTAGAATTGCTAGTGAAAGATTTCAGGTGGAAAGTGAAATGAACTCCATATTTCTATTATTGCTAGAAGCAGACACCACCATAGTAGAATTAGCATGAGCTGAGTATGCAGTCACTAGCTTCCTAGGAAGGCTAGTAGCAGGGTTCAAGACATCCATCTTCCAAGTGCAGATGTAGCCCAGGCATGACAACGTTCTAGAGCTGGCAAATAGCAGAGGCTTCTTGATCATAGCATATTCCTGATCATGCTGGTGTCTTATTGTCCAATCTGTCCTACCTTCCTGAGTATGGTATTGGTGTGGTATTTCTAGAGACAGCAGCTATAGCAGGAGCTTGCAAATTTGGTGAACAGCTTTTTGACTATGGAAGATTTAGTAGCCACCTCTGTGTTCCTGTTTTGTAGAACAGCTTTGAGAGTTGTCCTTATTAACTCAACCTTCCCAATAATTTTATAAGCTATCAAATGTCCCCTAACAAATCGGTTTCTGTTTTAAACTAGAGTATGTTCTGCTTTGTGCAAATAACCCCTGATCAACATACTGCTTCTCCCAGTTTTTTTTTTTTTTTTCAGATGGGCCTGGGGTAGACAGAATGAGGAGTGAGGGTGGAGTAGGAAACACAAGGAGTATTTCCTGGAGCTGATGGACCTAGGGGAAAGTTTTACCCTGGAGCCTATTTCTGAACTGAGGAGTTTTGAGGAGAAAGAAAACTGGGAGCCAGGAAATGGAGCCAAGGTCAGAGCAAAGGCCAAGTTTGATTCTGTGTTAAAGAAAAGACGTCTGCATGAAGAGAGAGACTGAGGTCTGCAGGAAAGGCACCAAGGTGAGAGGTATGGGGTGAAGGAAATCCAGAGTGCAGAGGGAGGGAAGATTGAGTTCTGGGCAACCACGAGTTCTTCAGGTCGCTGCAGTGAACTGGTCCTTGCGAATCAGGTAAAAAGGGACTCAAATGGCCATCCCATAGGCCCCACTAAACCCAGTGTGCCCTCCAATGTGTCAGCCATCCTGGGAATGGGCAGTGGCTCCTATTTCCTCTGATCCTCCGGGGCCCCTGTGTCCCCTCCAGTCCCCATCTCACCTTCCTGTCCCATCCTCCAGAAGAGCTGCACCACCCCCCAAGGAGTGTCCTCAGGACACGACTTCCCACCCTTCACTTCCCAAAAGGCCACCTGTTCACAACATTGTCAGCAGACTTCACACAAGGGTTGGGAAACAGAGTGGACATTGTTGTTGTTAGGTGCCATGGAGTCATGTCCGACTCGTAGAGGCTCTCATAGGGTTTTTAATGGCTGATTGTTTGGGGATTGCTTTGGGAGTGGATTTCCATGTCCTTCTCCCATTTTTTCGGTCCTGGGGCTTGAACCCAGGGCCTCAGAGACCACAATGCAGCACTCTATCAACTGAGCCAAACCTCCACCTTGATTGGATGTTGTTGTTGTTGTTGTTAGGTGCCATCTAGTCGGCATCCGACTCATAGTGACCCTCATAGGGTTTTCAATGGCTGACTATTTCGTGATTGCCTTGGGAGTGGATTGCCAGGCCCTTCTCCTATTTTGTGGTGCTGGGAAACAAACTCGGGACCTCAGAGACTGCAGCGCAGTGCTCTACCAGCTGAGCTAAATCCCAGCCCCCGATTGGATATTAGGAAACAGCTTATCACAGAAAGCAGCAAAGTTGACTGTGAGTCCTTTCCTAAGAGTCCCTTGGCCAGTGTAGCTTTTAAAGAATTCTCCTTGGTTCTCTGGAGCACTTGAGCTCCTGTCTTGTCCTGTCCTGTCATTAAGAGCCTTCTCCTTCCCAGCCCAGTTAACATCAGCAAATTCTTATTTGTTTTACAGAGCAGTTTCCTACCCACCGTCCTCCCCATTGTTTTTGTTTGTTTGGTTGTTGTTTGGGTTTTGGCTTTCGGCTTTTTGAGACAGAGTTTCACTACGCACCCCAGGCTGGCTTCACACTCACTGCCCTCCTGCCTCAGCCTCTCCAGTGCTAGCATTATAGGTTGTGCCACCACACCTGGCTTGTTTAAAGAAATTGTGAGTCACTAATGCCCTCTAATAAATCGCTGCCTATTTAAGCTGACTCTTGGGAATTGTGTCATTGATAACTAATACCTCTTACAAAGACAGGATTCCCCAAATCCCACTAGAAGATTGTTGGGCTAGTTTGCTTTGAAGATAACATCAGACCAGCTTCCTTTCAGGGGCCACGTCCAACGAGCTCACTAGAAATGTTTCCCAAAAACCATTCCATACTCAAGAACTCCCAGGAGAGATTTTAATAAGTAGGACAGATGCCTCTGGAAATGAGAACTTCAGCAAGGTAGAGCAAGATGGCTCCTTGTGTGGGGGTAGAGTGGAATTTTCCAGTTGAGGCGGACATTAGGGGAGTGGTTCCAGGCAGCGCCACAAGGGCACCACCCCTGACTGCGCATTTTTAAATCAGATTATGTCCAAAGGAGTTGAGCCTGGGGCCAGATGGAATAATAGATTAAGTAAAGCGGGGCAATACCTAGAAGCCAAGTATTCAAAGTGACCTTCCTCGAGGCAGAAACGAAACTGAACTTATGAAATGGCGGCTGTAAACCAAAATGGCTGTACATAAAAACCCAATACTCACTGTTACCAAAATTGCTTAGATGTCACCATCTGTCTTTGCTGCTGTCCATGAAAAGATAATTATCCCAGCCTTGGTGCTCCACACTGTTCTTGTGAGAGTCATACCAGCCGGGTGCAGTGGCGCATGTCTGTAATCCCAGCGGCTGGGGAGATGGAGGCAGGAGGATCTCAAGTTCAAGACCAGAGGCAGTCTGCGTAACTTAGCAAGACCCTGTCTCAAAAAGTAAAAAAACTGGGGTGGGGGTGCAGCTCAATGGTCCAGCACTTGCAGAGCATGCAAGCATGAGGCCCTGGGTTCAACCCCCAGTACTGCAAATGATAATAATAATAATAATAATAATAATAATAATTTTTAAAAGAGAGTGAGAGTCACTCCCTAGCCCTGTACCCCAAACTCTGGGAGACGTTTACCCATCTCTCCAAGCAGCCCTCCAGAACCCCTCCTCACCCTGATTAATAGGAAAGGAAGTCACTGCCTTCCCCACCCCTAAGCAATGGGCACAAAAATGCCCAGTATTCCCACAATGCACTCTGTTTTAGTTTGACTCTCAAATATTCCCCAAAGACCCCTACATTGAAGTCTTGGTCTCCAACTGGTGGTGTTTTTGGGAGATGTGGAAGTTTTCGGAGGTGGGGGCCCCAGTGGGAAGAAGTACGTCCTTGGAAATGTGTCCTTGCAGCTGGGTGTAGTGGTGCACACCTGTAATCCTAGTGACCCGGGAGGTGGAGGTGGGAGGATCGCAAGTTAGAGACCAGAGGCAGTCTGTGTAACTTAGTGAGACCCTGTCTCAAAAAGTAAAAAAAAAAAATGGGCTGGGGGTACATCTCAGTGGTCCAGCACTTACAGAGCATGCAGCACGAGGCCCTGGGTTCAACCCCCAGTACCACAAAAAAAAAAAAAAAAAAAAAAGGAAAAGAAAAAAAGAAACATGTCCTCGCAGGGATTTGGGGACCCTGGCTCCTTCCCCCTTCTCTCTTTTACTTCCCAGCCACCATGAAGGAAGCAGCTTGCTTCTGCCATGGGCTTCTGCCATGATGGGCTGCCTCAGCTCAGGCCCAAAAGCAACAGGGCCAAGCGACATCGGACTGGAACCTCAGAAGCCTCTGAACTACATCTTTCCTTAGCTGATTTTCTCAGGTGTCTCGTCTCAGTCATGGGAAGCTGACTGCAACCTACTCCAGGCACTTCTTATTCTCCACCAGACTCCGCACCCCTTTCCTTTCTCGTTCTGCAGCCCAGGCAGGGCGGATGGGCTAAAGCTGGAAGAACAGGCTGTGTAATTTCATGGCCCTTTGCTTTCTTGTTGTTGTTGTTGGGTGCCGTCGAGTCGAGTCCGACTCATAGCGGCCCTCATAGGATTTTCAATGGCTGACTGTTTCGGGATTGCCTTGGGAGTGGGTTGCCAGGTCCTTCTCCCACTTTTGCAGTGCTGGGAATTGAACTCGGGAGCTCAGAGACTGCAGCGCAGCGCTCTACCCACTGAGCTAAATCCCAGCCCAGCCCTTTGCTTCAGAGGAGGCTAAATAAGACATCCATTGTCCTGTTGTCAGCATCTGGGGCTCCTGAGAAACCTCTAAGATAGAGACATTCCCTTGTTAACATCCTGTCTGAAGGAAACGGGCATCGTGAACTGAATTTTTCCAAACAAACCTGTGCCAAATGAGCCTATCATTCCAGACTGTACATTTTCCTCAAGTTCTCATTCTCAAGTTCTCATAGTACCGTGAACTAACCCAGGATTTCCCATTGTTCTATCAGCACGAAAAAGACTCATGCCTTCATGTTGACAGGCTCTACCAGACTGACTCCTGGGGAGCCAACAGGCCACACACTGAGCAGACAGGCTGTCACACCAAGAGAGGGCAGGATGGCGTCAGAAGACCTTTCAGTCCCTGCTGCCTGGAGGCTGCCCTCATCATAAGGAATGTCAGATTTGCTGCGAAAAACTAGGGGGAAAAACCTTACCCGATCTTACTCTGAAAGCCAAGCCTCCCAGAGAGCACTAGATTGAGGGGAGGAGGATCACACGCTATTTCTATCATTTTTCCTATCCTAATATTACAGGACCCTTAGCCTCCCTTCCCTATTTATTTATTTATTTATTTATTCATTTTTTTAGTACTGGATGGTTGAACTCAGGGCCTCATACATACTAGGCAAGCACTCCACCACTGAGCTGCACCCCCCATCCCTTTTTTATTGTTTTATTTTGAGACAGTCTTGCTAAATTGTGCAGACTGCCTTTGGCCCTGAACCTCCTGCCTCTACCTCCTATACCACTGGGATTACAAACACACGCCATGGCGCCCAGCTGCCTTCCTCACCTCTAACGTCCTTCTGATGCTTTATGGGAGTCCCCTAGAGTTTTGTGGTGTATGTCAAAGGACCGTTCTTTCAGCTGCCCTGAGTGTATGCCATTTTTTTCCTTCTATATCCCTGGATTCCCAGAAAGAACTGCAATAGTAACTTCTTACACACATGATAGAGCACCAAACAGATTGCAAAGGTGTAGTCAACCCCCATGGCGCTCTATCATACCACTGGGTGATTGACCATGGCCACTATGGATCTATGCCTGCAGCTGTAGCCCTGTGGCATTGGATCCCATCAGATCTCGGAAGCTAAGCAGGGTCTGGCCTGGTTAGTACTTGGATGGGAGACCGCCTGGGAACACCAGATACTGTAGGCTGGGAGATGGACCCGGCAACCCACTCCCAAAAATCAATCCGCCATTGAAAACCCTATGAACAGCAGAGAAACACTGACAACAGTGTTTTGCCTGTTGCACATAGGGTCGCTATGAGTCAGATACCGACTTGATGACACCTAACACCACCACCACTATGGATCTACTGCCACCTGGATGTGATTGCTGCCATCCACATCGCAAGCTGCCAAAGCCTCTCCTACCTTCTCCATCGCTAAGGAGAATCTACCCTCCTGGAGTGACATTCCACAATGCAAATGCCCATGTTGATGTGAGTTTGGCCCCAGGTCTCACATAGATTCTAGAGAAACCACTTCATTCAGATGCCTTGGCAGAGGGAAATCAGAGAAAGAGGCCTGCTACACTCTCCCCAAAACATCTGCTGGGCCCCGCACGTGCAGGCTGGATTCTCCTCTCTGAGGGAGGGTACAAAGGCATGTTTGCGTACACGCAGGCCCACATGAATCCTACAGTGAAAATGGTTATATTTGAACTCAGAATGCTGCCTTCCCAAGAAGGAAAGCCTCAACCATTTTTCAGAGGATAAGTCACATGGTCTGGCCCACAGCATTGACCACTGAATTTGCAACCTCCGTTAAATGTCAACTGAGGCAGGCGAGTTGGTTTCCTTATACAAAGGACTATCCACATTGCTCTACAGAACTCAGGGTACTTCCAAAGTGGGAGAATTCAATTCAACAGGGCATACACGTATGGACCACCTCCTGCGCAATACACATAAAACTGTGATGAATTAGGTTGACTTCATGGAGTTTACCATCCTTTCGGGAAGGGCAGTGTGGCACAAAGGGTTAAAGATACAGAGTAGGAAAAAGCTGGGCTTCTCCACATAAGTAACTTATTTACCCTTGGACAAATGAACTAGCTTCACTTATATGTTTATACATCCTTAACATGGAGTTAGGAAGCCTTGGTATTGTGAAAAAGTAATAAGTCAACACACGTAAAACAATCAGAAAAGCGTCTAGCGCCATTAGTATTCATAATAATTATCAGTGGAGGCCAGATATGGCGGCACATGCCTATAGTCCCAGTGACTTGGGAGGCAGAAGCAGGAGGATCCAAATTTTGAGGCCAGAGGCAGCCTGTGTAACTTAGCGAAAATTTGTCTCAAGGTCAAAAATAAAAAAGGGGGCTAGAGGTGTAGCTCAGTGGTAGAGTGCTTGCAAAGTATGGATGAGGCACTGGGTTCAGACACCTCAATACCGCAATAATAGTAATAGTAATAATAATAATAACCAATAAAGACAGATGTGGACATAACTGCTTCTGTTATAAATTACTTAGAAATGCAGTAAAAGTATAAGCTACTTATAAATATATATCTTTGTTTGAGTCAACACTGCATCCACTACTAAGGTTCAAATACATGTTCATCCATATATATTTACAGATGCCTATGATGTACCAGCACTGCAAAAATGGGAGAAGGGCCTGGCAATCCACTCCCAAAGCAATTCCGAAACAGTCAGCCATTGAGAACCCTATGAGGGTCGCTATGAGTTGGATACAACTCAACAGCACCTAACAACAGCAACATGATGTACCAGGGTCTGGGATTTAACTCAGTTGGTAGAGCGCCTCTCTGCAATCTCTGAGGTCCTGAGTTTGATTCCCAGCACCACAAAAATGGGAGAAGGACATGGTGATCCTCTCCCCAAGGCAATCCCGAAACAATCAGCCACTGAAAACCCTATGAGGGTCACTATGAGTCGGACTTGACTCAATGGCACCTAACAACAACAACAACAACAACAACAACAACAACAACAAATGATGTACCAGGCACAGTGCTGAGTCTGGGTCTGGAAGACAGAGTGACAAGAAGAATAAGTAAAGACACTGGTCCTTGAAACGCTGACCAGTTAGTCAGTGATTATTTGGAGAATTAGAGACACAGGTTTACCAGATGTTTATTTGTGTGAAGACTAAAGAATTACTTCGAGAAAAAAAGTTCATCGTTCAGCATGAATCATCCACCAGGTGGGGCACAGGTTCCTGGTAGGTCCACAGTTTGGTTACTCCCCAGCCAGCTGTGGCCGAGTGGGTGGGATCACATGGTACAAAGCATGGCCACAGGCAAGGCTCACCTCCAGCAGAGTGGGTAGACTGGGCCCACGTGTTGACACCTTCTAATCCCATCGGCAGGTGTGGAAGATCAGCCAGGCTGTAGGACTATGTGCAGAGGCCCAGAGAACAGAGTAGTCATTCATGTCAGTCCAAATACAGGGGAACAGAAGCAGTAATTGATTGGTCCACTCTTCTCATACTGGCTCTTCTGAACTCTTTATAGCCCGTAATTTCCACCTCTGCTTAGGTTCAGTCACGTATTTCCTTGAAGAAAGGACAAAGTAAGCTCATCCCCTCGCTCATCTCCCTGAATTTCCTTCCACACTCCGGAGAGAAAGGTCCTCCTTTATTTGACATCCACTTTTCTGTCCACAGCACTCCTGTGCTCTCCCTCACCCACTCGTAAAAACTTAAAGCTGTCTTTGACACCATATTCTTTTTCTTGCCCACTTCATTAAGTCAGTCACCAGCCCCATTGGGTGGCCCATGGGTACCAGCTCCATCAGTCACTAAACACACAATGAACATAAGACTGAATTTCACCACCCATAAAATAAGACTAATAATTCCTACCTTATACTCTCACTGGGCTGGGATTTGGTTCAATTGGTAGAGCTCTGCTCTGCAGTCTCTGAGGTCCCAGGTTCGATTCCCAGCACCACAGAAGTGGTAGATGGGCATGGCAATCCATTCCCAAGGCAATCCCAAAATAGTCAAGCCATTGAAAACCTTATGAGGGTTGACATCGACGGCAGCTAACAACAACAACATACCATCCCTGTGGATTAAATAAAATACTGTAAGGAAAGCATCTAGCATGAGGCTGCATGTAGTGACCTCTCAGGAACCACCAGCTCTTATTTTCTACCTCTGACAGGTATTTCATTCCATTGTCTCATCTTGCTTTCTCTGACACTCCCTGGAGGGACAATAATAACCTCCTTGTCTTCCTCAACCCATTACATATCCAGCTGTCAGAAGATTCTTCCTAAGAACAATTCCAGGCCCTTCAGGGCCCGGATGGGAAATCTTTAATGACTCCTTCAAAGCCAACCCCATGCAGAAAGTTCAGACTCTCTCGCCCGGTGTTTACATCGTTCAGCCCTGGTTTTCTCTTCCCCTCTCCGTGAAAGTCTCTGCTCTTCCCAAACTAAATGAGTCACCAACTCCCGCAGCTTTCCATGGCTGCCCTTTCCTTCACACTCTTCTCCCTGCCTAGAATGCCTACCCTCCCCCTTCCTTTTGAACAGTATTCTGCCCATTCTTCAGTGCACAGCTTTATCTTCACCTCACATGTGATGCCTTTCCCTGATGCATCAGGGAAAATCCACACTGCCTCTGTATTTCTTGTCTTTTTTTTCTTTCTTCTTCTTCTGCTTTTTTTGGTTGTTGTTGTTGTTTGTTTGTTTGTTTGTTTTTGTAGTACTTAGGGGCTGAAACCAGGACCTTGTGCCTCCTCTCTAAGCATTCTGTCACTGAGCAACACTCCCAGCCCATTTTTGGTTTTTTTAAATTGAGACAGGGTCTCATTAAATTATGCAGGCTATCCCTGGCCTGGAAACGGTGATCCTCCTGCCTCTGCCTCCCAAGTTGCTGGGATCACAGGTATGTGGCCAGCTTTGTCTCTGAGTTTCTATAGAACTTTATAGTACTTTTCATATGGTATAGGTCACCTCTATATTACAGTGGCATTATCCGTGGAACAGCCTCAACTCTTTTGTGATATGAAGTACAGATTAAATAAACATATTCAATTACTATAGTAGCCATGACATGAGGCCTTAAAATGCCTCATAGACCCTTTTCTTCATAGATTACAGATAAAATGTAAGCATGTTTGGATCATAAGACCCCATCATCCTGACTAAACGTGAGTGAATGGGGCTTTGTGCCTGAGGCAAAAACATTTATTTTACAGCTAGGTTCATCTAGGAGATTTGAAATTGAGCCACATAGAAAGAAGGTAGTTGGCCTGGTGTGGTGGCATAGGCCTGGAATCTCAACACTTGGGAGGCTGAGGCAGGAGGATCATGAGTTCCAGGCCAGCCTGAACTATAAAGTGAGTGAGACTCTGTCTCAAAAAAAGAAAAAAAGAAAAAAAGAAAGAAAGAAAGAAAACAAAAAGAAAAGAAGGAAATAATACAGAAAAGAAGGGAGAAATGAAGGACAGAAAGAAGGAAGGAAGAAAAGACAACAAAAGAGAGTAGTTGAAAGAAACAGCATTTGAGAGAAACTAAGAAGCCATGCCCCATGTGTCTGTCAGCCTGTCATGCTGTGGGGGCTTGTTTGTTGCCGTGGTGCTGAAAACTATGCCACTGGTATTTCAGACACCAGCAGGGCCACCCATGGTGGACAAGTTTCAGCTGAGCTTTCAGACTAAGACACACTAGGGAAAAGGACCCAGCAGCCCACTCCCAAAACAATTAGCCATTGAAAATCCTATGAATAGCAGAGAAGCACTGTCAATTATAGTGCTGGAACATGAGCCCCCCAGGCTGGAAGGCATTCAAGAAATGACTAGGGAAGATTTGCTTCCTCAAAGTAGAGTCAACCTTAATGATGGGAATGGAGTGAGCCCCTGGGACCTCCTTTGGCTGATGTGGGAGACTCAAAATAAGAAGAAACATAGTGGCTGCAACATTGGGCTTAAACATAAAATGATCATGTGCATGACACAGTGCTAGGTAGTGTTTCGTTCTGCTGTACAAAGGGTCACTATGAATCAGATCCAACTTGACAGCACTTAAAAACATTAAATCCCCCCTCACCTTGGGCAACCACTCCTTGGTTCTGCATGGTTTAGAAGAGCTCCTCATAGTGCACCCAGACTTGAAATAGTTCTCTCGGTACCTCTGCTCCACATTCAGAGACAGATCTAGTCCTCTCTTCATGGTCCACATCAGTAAATACAATGTATGAATGCTCATGGCCTTTCACACTGTCCAGATGGCCAATATCCTGTGAGGTTTTGATGTCCTATTTGTCTTCATCCTAACCTTGGAAACTTATTGCTTAATACCACACTATTTGAAAGTTCTGAGTCATCCCTCATCTCCTAGTGGCATATGACAGGTTCTTAACTCAATAGGTCACTACAAACCACTGTTTCAACTTTATAGATGTGAGAGCTGAGGCTGGACAGATTGAGGCAGGCAAGAGTGCTGTGGCTTAGGAGCAAGACTCTTATTTAGAATTCCTGAGATGCCCCAGCTATATGTCTCCTCTAGTCCCTATGTGATTAGACCAAGAAGTGTGAATGCAGTTTGAGAGAGAGAGAGAGAGAGAGAGAGAGGGAGAGAGGAAGAAGAAAAAGAAGAAGAAGGAGGAGGAGGAGGAGGAGGAGGAGGAGAGAAGGAAAGAAAGAAAGAGAGAAGAGAAAGAAAGAAGGAGAAAGAAAGAAAGAAAGAAAGAAAGAAAGAAAGAAGGAAAGAAAGAAAAGGAAAGCAAAGCAAGAAGGAAAGGAAAGGAAAGGAAAGAAAAAAATTCATCTAGTATCTTCAAAAGTGGGTAGTAACTGAAGCAGCAATTTAACAAGACGATTGACTTCCTCCTGGGAGCTCTTTCAAAATCTACAGAAAACGATGGATTCCAAGTGTTTACCTGAAGCATCAAACTCTGTGGGCCCCAGCAAAGATCTAACCTGATAATGTAATAGATCTGAAGCCAATTGGCTGCGCTACCTTTTCACCTCTGTATTTTATTTCATCAACAAATTTTCTCTTTCCCAATGCTCCCCTGCTGCCTGTCAGTAAGTTGTGAACCAAATAGGCAGAGACAAGTTTGTACCCAAATCATGACAGCCTGGAATGGAGTCATCCAGAAAAAGAGAGTTAATTCTCAAAAGAATCATGAGATCAATCTTATCGCTCTCAGTTTAGAAAGAGTAAACTAAGTCTCAAAGACGCAAAATAATTTGTTCATGACCACCCAAGAAATAGATCAGAGCCTCACATTTACATTGCCTAACTGTTTACATCACACTTTGCTGCTGCATGATGCTGTCTTTTTCAGCCTGCTAGTTGGAGATTGTTGACTGTATTTCAGTTTGACTATATTTCAACTTTCCAACAGACATTTCCATTCTGTAATTCAGTCTTGATCAAAATGAAAAAGAGAAAGGAGAAAATGATTGTACAGAATTCACCTGGGCAATGTGATATGCTGAGCATAGTACAATAAGTTAAACAATAATTTAGTAGCATGCAAATCAGAAAATTGAAAAACAGGTTTCATTTTCAAATCAATGTTCTATCTCACACCCCAAAACAATCAAAACTGCACACAAGAACTCCAAGTGGCCTAGAGTAAACATCCTTTGTTTTGTTAGGTTTATCTCCTGTGTCCCTTTCTTCTTTTGATATAATAAAGCTACTCTTTCATGAGGCACACATATTCCATTATTGGTCTTGAGTCTCTTCACCTAGCCAATCAAATTATTCCTTTCTCCTAAATACAATGATTAGTTTGGACATAAACATTGCTCAATCCAAATTGCCTCTGAAATTTGATATGTGGACACGCTGTGGATTAGAAAACAGCCATAAGCAATGCGAAAAATGAATGGGTGTGGTCATGTTCCAATAAAACTTTATTTACAAAAACAGATGATGGGGTCAGATTTGGCCAGAATTTGCTGACTTTAGATCAGCTGCTCTAACATCAACTCAAAATGAAAGTGACATTTAGATGCATTCCTGTTTCAGGAAGAATTTTTACATAAATATTTCAGGCTTGCCCTGGCTACTGCAATGTGTCAGAGACTCAGAATTTCTATCCTGCTGCTCCGCCACCCACAGATGATGTCTTCAAGTACACAGGCTGAGGTGACTTACTACCATGTCGGCAATCCAGCCAGCAGGAAGGGAGAAAGGGAGAAAGGATAGGGGAAAATATATATCCCTTTTCTTTTAGGGAACTAGCTGGAAATTGCACACATTACTCTCAATCACATTCTACTGTCCAGATCTTAGTCATATGACCACAGATAGCTGCAAGGGATGCTGGAAAATGTAGGCTCTATTCTGAGCAACTTGTGGCTGCTGAAGGTGATGGAGCCCTACATGGGGTACCCCCAATATCTAGGTAATGAGGCCCACTCCTTAACACTTGTAGGAAGAGGATAGGGCCAGTTTGGGAGCACAGTGGTTGATTTATCCCAACCCCCAACTCATGAAACTTTTTACACATCCTCTGAGTGAAAGGGCACTCATCCTTTCCTTAGAGGACAGGGGTTGCATGTGACTGCCTCGGAGACAGCAGTCAAGGTGGTATCTGGAACAGGAAGAAAAACAGGCCTCCTTCCTTAGTTACAGGCAGGCACCCTCATGTTGAGTTACAGGGGGACTGAGGATCCTACCCATGACAGTGACCCAACTAAGAGAGGCAGAGTAACAGAAGCATGTACTGTATGGTGTGTCTGTTACACACAGTATGTATCTGCACAGATAGATCCCTGCCTGTGTGCCCCAGTCCCCCTTCTAGATTTCAAAGCCCGTCAGAATTTTTTCTTTTTAGTTCACCTTTGCATTCCTAAAGGAGCAAGTACCAGCCTTTTCAGGTGTACCTGATCCCTTGGATACAAGAGATCATCTAACCCAA
The DNA here is from genome assembly GCA_007922755.1 of Pedetes capensis. NCBI lineage: Eukaryota > Metazoa > Chordata > Mammalia > Rodentia > Pedetidae > Pedetes > Pedetes capensis. The sequence continues at coordinate 78,255 of VMDO01007127.1, read as the reverse complement.
TGGCTCCCAACCTTTTTGGTACCAGGGACTTGTCTTATGGAAGTCAATCTAATGCCGGCATTGATCAGACAGGAGCCACAGCTCAGATGGTGATGCAATCCATGGGGAGTGGCTGTAAATATAGATGAAGCTTCGCTCTCTCCCTGCCACACACCTCGTGCTGCGCAGCCCAGTTCCTAACAAGCCACACACCAATACCAGTCTCTGGTCCAGTTGTGGGGGACCCCTGATCTAACCAATCACTTAAGAAATATCTATGAAGCCTCTATGTATACCATGCACAAGGCATTTGGGATGTTGTTGTAGTTGGGTGCCATAGAGTTGGGTTCGACTCATAGTGACCCTATGTACAACAGAACAAAACACAACCCAACACTGTGCCACACCCAGCACTATGTCAGTGCTTCTCTGCTATTCATAGAGTTTTCAATGGCTGACTGTTTCAGGAGTGGGAAGCCAGGTCCTTCTCCCAAGCCTAAAGCACCTGGTATTCCTAGGCCTGACCCTGCTTAGCTTCCGAGATCAGACAGGATCAGATGCCAGGGTGATGTGGCTGTTAGACAGTGTTTGAGATATGAAGATGAAAATTGATAGTCCCTGCTTTCAAGCCTTTTAGCCTAGCAGGGAGACACACACTGCAGTGCATATCCATTATATTTTAGCCTCCAGCCCTCACACCCCACTTCCTCCTAGAATATAACTATCCATTTTGAGACTCTCCCACAATGTGCATTTAGGGTGGGCAGTGTGTCACCACAGAAGCCAAAGGAAACAGACATTCCTCCTCCTTCTCCTTTGTTTTCCTGGCAGGGCCACAGGGTGGGCACATGATAAGACTCAGCCAATCAGATGTTCTCCTGGGACATAGAGTCTTGATGCGATTATAAGAAACATGGGTATGGCCATGGGTTATAGTCATCATGATGTTGGTGGGAGGTCAAACTGATGCCCAGCCCACCTTCCAACTCTGCCCCAAAGTCTTGCTTTGATTTTGAGAATCTCTCTCGTCATTCCAGTAAGCTTATTTATCTTCCTTAAGGGGCCAGATTTGATTTCTGTGGCCACCCAACCAATCCCCTATTAATGCAGAATTGTAATCCATTCCTGTGCTTTTGAGCACAAGGCCAAGGAACCCACCTAAGCCATCTGAGATAAACAGACGGTCTATGGTAAGAACACACAGCAGTATGGGAAGTATAGACGCCTTGAGATTCGAGGCCAGATGCCATTACAGGGGCATCTTCAAGGACTTCATAGACTAAGCTTCATGGGTAATTCTGCCTTAAATGGGCACTTATCCAAAGCATATAAGGACAGTGGTCCCTTAGTCTTGATGAAGACTTAAGCCAACTATGTAGGTCACTCTGAAACTGAAATGGTGCTTCAGAATTTTTCAAAAGGGCTGGACCTATATTATGTCAACCAGTTATTGGCTGCCTGGAGCTGTAGCCCTGTGGTATCCGATCCCGTCAGATCTCGGAAGCTAAGCAGGGTCGGGCCTGGTTAGTACCTGGATGGGAGACCGCCTGGGAAAACCAGAAGCTGTAGGCTTGGGAGAAGGACCTGGCAACCCCCTCCCAAAAATCAATCTGCCATTGAAAACCCTATGAACAGCAGAGAAGCACTGACAATAGTGTTTCCCCTGTTGTACAGAGGGTTGCTATGAGTCGGATACTGACTCGATGGCACCTAATAACAACAAGTTATTGGCTATGGGCTGCCCATGAGCTTTGGCGGGCTAACTTTCTGCAAAGGAGATAATTCCAAAAGATAGTTGCCTGCTGAGGGCTGTCCTCCAGCTGCTGGAAGAATAAACCCCTCATTACTGGAAGGGGGATCTGGACAGCACAGCACTGCACAGTGTCTGCTCCACCAGGTCTGTCTGCAGCCCATGACCTTAGGCTCCAGTTCCCACTTGGCAGAACTGGATTCTTTCCCAGCTCAAGCCATGGGTGGTGAGAATCTGGTCTAACCTGGGTCACGTAGCGGGTCATTAACCATCTGGAGATTGGCTCCTCTTAATCTATTCAGCTGCGGTTGGAGAGCAAGGTCATAGAGTAGAAACAAGCCTCCTACACTCACCCGTTTGACTGGGTCTGGGAGCAAGGTGGGAGGAAATCCCACTGCTAGACATCCTAAATCTCATGCCCTGCCCATATACTAGTAAACAATGTGCTATAGGGGGTAGAGGAGATAAGTGTATAAGATGGAACATGTAAGCCTATGATGGATGGAGATACATATATGTATGTATGTATGTATGTATGTATGTATATGTGTGTACGTATGTGTGTATATGGCTGGGATTTGGCTCAGTTGGTAGAGCGCTGCACTGCAGTCTCTGAGGTACCGAGTTCAATTCCTAGCACCGCAAAAAATGGGAGAAGGGCCTGGCAATCCACTCCCAAGGCAATCCTGAAACAGTCAGCTATTGAAAACCCTATGTGGGTCGCTATGAGTCAGATACCAACTCGACGGCACCTAACAACAACAACAATGTGTGTGTGTGTGTGTGTGTGTGTGTGTGTGTGTGTGTGTGTGTGTGTGTGTTGGTGGTGTTAGGTGCCATGGAGTAGGGTCTGACTCATAGCAACCCAATGTAGAACAGAACAAAACACTCTCTGACACTGTGCCATGCCTGGCAATATGTCAGTGTTTCTCTGCTATTCATAAGTGTTTTGATGGATGATTGTTTGGGGAGTGGGCTGCCAGGTCCTTCTCCCAATTTTGGCAGTTCTGGGGATTGAACCCAGGGCCTCAAAGCATGCACAGCAAGCACTCTACCAACAGAGCTAAACCCCAGCCCATATAAATATATGTATAAATATATGTATAGATTTATATATAAACATATAAGTATAGATTGAGTGGGCTGGGATTTAGCTCAGTTGGTTGAGTGCCACTCTGCAGTCTCTGAGGTCCCAAGTTCGATTCCCAGCACCGCAAAAATGGGAGAAGGATGTGGCAACCCACTCCCAAGGCAATCCCGAAACAGTCAGCCATTGAAAACCCTATGAGGGTCACTATGAGTCGGACTCGACTCGGCAGCACCTAACTAACTAATAGATTTAGATAGATAGATAGATAGATAGATAGATAGATAGATAGATAGATAGATAGAACGTATGTAGGTATTCAGTTTGTATGCTATACAAAAGGCTGCCTAGAAGAGCCTAGATAGCTCATATCTAAGGCTGCCTAAAAGAGCCTAGAAAGTTTCCCCATACACTTAAATTAGGACTTGCAGGATGAGGAGGGTTTTGGCCAGCAGGTAGGTAGCGTCAGACATCCCAAGCAGAGAGAACCACATGTACAAAGGCACAAAGGTGTGATAGAAGTTGTAGTGCCTCTAAAGGCGTTGGGCTTCCAGCCACCCTGTGTACTCACTGCCTCTTACCCAGGTGCCTGGGAGGCATTTTTGGCAGCTGCTCAGAGGGCACCGTGCCACCCATTGAACCATCTGGGGCACTCCCTGTTCTCACCTTTTATGAGCCAGTGCTAGTGGATCCTCTGAGCCAAGTCAGGCCCCGCCTGGTCCTGTTTGACTCATGTGCTCTGCCAGGATCTCCTCAAGGGGTGGCATGGCCTGAGGCTCCGGCTCTCATTCAGATGACAGCAGCAACAGGTCAGTGCAAAAACTAGCCCCTCCTCAGGTGGATGAGGCTGCTGCTGACGTTGGCTGGGCCCTGGGACAGGGAAGCAGGTGGGTTTTATTGCCCGTTTGTTTCTGGAAGGCAGCCCCGCTGTTCCTATTTCAGTGCTAAGAATGGAAGGATTCCCGAGAGAGGTGCAGAGTTTCCACCTTCAGTCTCCAGAGGTGCTGAAGTTCACCGACTTCTAAACCCTCACACAAATACAAGGATGAAGTCAACATCTACAACAATAAAAACACACTACCATCAGCAAGGACTGGGATTTAACTCAGTTGGTAGAGCGCTGAGCTGCATTCTTTGAGGTCCTGAGTTCAATTCCCAGAACCGCAAAAATGGGAGAAGGACCTGGCAATCCACTCCCAAGGCAATCCTGAAACAGTCTGCCATTGAAAACTCTATGAGGGTCGCTATGAGTCAGATACCGACTCGATGGCACCTAACAACAACAACAACAACAACAACAACCGTTTATTGAGCACCTAGGATGTGCTAAGCAACAGTTTGTTGGAGTCTAATCATGAAGTCACTGCTACAGATGCGATTAAGGAGCCCTGTCTGAAATCACACACTTCGTTAAGTGGACTTGAGCTCAGGCAATCCCCCCAACGTCAACCACCGTATTAGCCTGTATTCTAATGATTCAACTGATGTCATAAGAGATGAGCCTGCAGCCATGGCCCTGTGGCATCCAATCCCGACAGATCTCAGAAGCTAAGCAGGGTCGGGCCTGGTTAGTACCTGGATGGGAGACCGCCCGGGGAAAACCAGAAGCTGTAGGCTTGGGAGAAGGACCTGGCAACCCCCTCCCAAAAATCAATCTGCCATTGAAAACCCTATGAACAGCAGAGAAGCACTGACAATAGTGTTTCCCCTGTTGTACAGAGGGCCGCTATGAGTCGGATACCGACTCAATGGCACCTAACAACAATAAACAACATAAGAGATGATGTCTAAAAATGCTCTACAATTTTTTAACCCAACATTGATTTACGGAATTGTCTCAGTTCATCTTCCTATCAGTCCCATGAAGGAGTCAAAGCAAGTGTTATATTCCCATTCTGCGAATGAGGACATGGAGGCTTGGAGAAGATAAGGGAATTAAGGAGTGAATGGGAGGTTTGGGACCTTGAAAAGACATTTTGCTTCCCAATTCAGTGACTTTTCTGTTCTACCCTCTTGTGAATTATTTCAAAGGGCCCTAAGAGTATCTGTATCCAAAATTATGCACTTGAATATACATAGCTTACAAGCACTTTAAAGTGGCTACTCCATGGGGTCAGACTTCTAATTAATACTGTGGATATTTTCTAAAATATAAACGTGAAGTGAAATGGGAAAAAGAGTGATGTGGAGATTGCTCCGAGAGGAAAGTTGGAACTCCAGGCTTCTGCTCTTTGCTCGGTCACGCACACCAGCTGATCTCCAATACACAACTTTCTTTTGGGACCTCATTTTGCACCTCTGAACAACCCAGAGGTTGAGATTTTATGAGTGGACTATCCCTTCTGACTCTTACAGATACAATGATGCAGTTGTAGGACTGGGTTACTTAGTAATACCCAAGTTGGCGTAGCCATGGCAACATGCCCATCCACCCACCTGTCTCACAACAGGGGTCTCAGGCAGGCCCATCTGGGATGGAGTTGGGCATCACCTGAAGGTTTTTGTTTTTCTTTAACATTGGAGGCAGAGGAACTATTTTTAAAGAATCATAGCTCAAAGTTGGGCGCGGTGGCACACACCTGTCATCCCAGCGGCTTGGGAGGCAGAGGCAGGAGGATCGCAAATTCAAGACCAGAGGCAGTCTGTGTAATTTAGCGAGACCCTGTCTCAAAAAGTAAAAAAAATGGGGTGTGGGTGCAGCTCAGTGGTCCAGCACTTGCAAAGCCTGCAAGGACAAAGCCCTGGGTTCAAGCCCCAGTACCACAAAAATCAATCAATCAATAAATAAAATCATAACTCATGCCTGCAATCCCATCAACTTGGGAGGCAGAGGCAGGAGGATGAGGAGCTCAAGGCCAGAGGCAACCTGTGTAACTTAGAGAGATCCTATCTCAAAAGTTTTAAAAAATGGAGTTAGGGGTGCAGCTCAGCGGTGGAACACTTATAATGTCTGTGCAAGGCCCTGGGTTCAATTCTCAATTAACAAAAGAAAGAGAGAGAGAGAGAGAGAGAGAGAGAGGAGAGAGAGAGAGAATTTAAAAGCAAAAAAGAATCAAAGCAAATCTGCAATTTGCACAAACCTGAATACATACACCTACGCCTTCCTGAGCAGGTAAGTCAGGCCCTATATCTGGCACGCTAATGGATATAAACACGCAGTGGGTGCTTCCCGCCCCTCTGTCTTCCTGGGAAGTGTTTACATCTTCTAACTACAAGGAACTGGAGGTGAAGCCCTTGCCACAGACCCTTTCTAGAACCTTCTCTTCCTTGAACTCCAAACTTGTCCTCACAGGTCTGTCTCTGCCGCGGTTGAAGGCGTCTCCAGAAGGCTCCCCAGGCCTCCCGGCCTGCACTCAGGCCTCATTCTGTAAAGTTCTATGTCCTCTGCTGAAATAGCAACAGTGGCGAGTCCTGCCGCTCCCGGTGTGCTTTCCTCGCCCATTCTGTCTCTGTGTCTTTGCACTCAGCGATCCCAGTCCCTCCCCAGACGGACCAGTGCTTCTTATGCTTAATGGATACACACCTCCTTGATTAGAAGAAAAAGGACTTGTGGGTTGTCCATCACCGCCACTGCTGTGGCTGACATAAATTTTGCTGCTTTCCATCTCCTCTCTTGAAGATGTGCAAATACAAAACCAGGTGCTAAAAGTTCTTAGGTTTACAGCCCTCCTATGATTTATGAAACCAAACCCACCTTACAAACGAAGCCCAAATAACAGTGCCAAGTCCTGACTGTTAATGTAATGCAGCAGACAGTGCCATTTTAAATTGCTGAATTAAAGTTCTGCATGAGCTGTGACGTGGTATGGGCCGTGGTGCAGAACCCTTAGAGTATGGCATGTCGATGCCGTCATGTGCCGTGTGGGGCACTTGATTGTCCCATCCCATTCTGTCACCCAAGCAGAAGCTGTTGTCTTCGTTTGTTCAACACCAGCTGGCTCTTCCTTAACATAAACATGTCACTTACGTATGAAGGCATCCTGTCTCTTCTCATTGTGCCATAATTTAGGATGAGTACCACTGTAGCGAAGACAGAATTACAGGTGGTGTGCTTCAAACTGGGTCATATCCCCACTGTGGACCACGAAGTCAGTTTAGGGGAGTGTCACAGGTCCTCTGGGCTGGGATTTAGCTCAGTTGGTGGAGCACCGCTCTGCAGTCTCGGAGGTCCCAGGTTCAATTCCCAGCAGAGCAAAAATGGGAGAACGATGTGGCAATTCACTCCCAAGGCAATTGGCCATTGAAAACCCTATGAGGGTTTCTATGAGTCGGATACCACTCAATGGCACTTAACAACAACAACACAGGTCCTTTTTAAAAGAAGGATATAGAAAATAAGAGATTATCAATTATCAATTATCACATGGTGGCAGAACAAGTATTGTATCCAGAATATTGCCTCATACTGTGTTAGTTTTGTGTGGTTGTGACCAAATTCGTGTCAGACACAACATAAGGGAGCAAGGATTTATTTTTGCTCACGGTTTCAGAGGGTTCAGCCCATGGCCCTGTGAGCTTGCACAGATCATCATGGCTGTGGGAGCGTGTGCTGGAGGCTGTTCTTCACTTCTTGGTGAACAGAAAAGTAGAAAGAGGGGAGGATCCTGACGCTCCCCTGGCTTCTCCCTTTTCCTCCTTTATTCTATCTGGGCCTCCATCCCAGGGAATAATGCTGCCCACATTCAGGGCAGGTCATCCCCCCTCAGCTAATCCTCTCTGGAAACATCCTGGCAGACACACCTAATAGTTTGCCTCCTCAATCTCCCAGGTGCTGCTTCTAGTTAGGTACCACTGTCGAGTTGGTGTCCAACTCATAACGACCGCATGTATAACAAGCAAAACAGTATTGTTAGTGCTTTTCTTCTATTCACAGGATTCTCAATAGCTAATTGTTTTTTGGGAGTGGGTTGCTAATAGCTAATTGTTTTTTGGGAGTGGATTCCCGGGTCTGTCTCCCTAAGCCTACAGCACCTGGTATTCCCAGGCAGTCTTTCATCCAAGTACTAACCAGGCCTGACCCTGCTTAGCTTCTGAGATCTGACAGATCACATGCCACAGTGGTATGGCTGCAGGTGCTTCTAAGTCCAGTTAAGTTGACAGTGGAGAGTAACCATCATGCATACACACATGTGTGTGTACATACCCATTTACAGGGGTGACTGGTCCAAATAGATGCTGCTGTTAGTTTTGGAGTAGGGCCTTGGAACACCCACTCTAGTAGGCTGAATAATGGCCCCCAAAGATGTCAATGTTGATCCCTGGAACCTGTCAATATTACTTTATAAGGAAAAAGGGTCTTTGCAGATGTGATTAAATGGAAGATCTTGGGATGGAGAGGTTGTCTGAGACGATGGAGTGTGGTGGGGTGGGATGGGTGTCAATGCAATCACAGTGTTCTTTTTTTTTTTTTTTTTTTTTTTTTTGTGGTACTGGAGTTTGAATCCAAGGCCTCACACGTGCATGCTTTGCAAGTGCTGTACCAGTGAGCTACATGCCCAGCGCCCCCCCCCACGCTTTTTTTTTTTTTTTACTTTTTTGAGACAGGGTCTCACTAAATTACACAGACTACTTCTGCTCTCAAACTTGTGATCCTCCTGCCTCTGCCTCCCAAGTCACTGGGATTACAGGCTTGCGCCACTGTGCCCAGTGTAAGTGTTCTTATCAAAGAAAAGCAAATGAAAATTTGACCCAGACAGGAGCATGGCCTACTAACACCTTGATCTGGGCCTGGCAAAACTGACTGCAGACATGTGGCATCAAGAACTGAGAGAATACATTTCTCCTGTTTTAAATCACCCGGTTCCTGGTAATCTGTTACAATAGCCACAGGACTCCAATACGGGACCCACACACACACACACACACACACACACACACACACACACACACACTGCTGATTGTGTTCTACAGTGCCTGGGGGAATCTCAGATTTTCAGGGAAGTGGTGAGGTGGTGACACTTAGCAGGCTCAGAGCTTCTTACCAAGTGGCTTGGAGTGTTTCAGTATTTTCACATCTGTCCAGCTGCACTGCCCCACACTGGCTGCTCTGCAATGCCATTTGTATGTGAATATCAGTGTATGGAAACTAGGTCACTGCATAAGATGGTTTCCTTCTGTGGGTGACTGCTAAAACAAACAAACCAAAAGTAAGACAACCCAGAACATGCCTAGGCTGCATATTTTTTAAGTCACTTTTGACATGGAAGCACAACAATTAAATATTCTCCCACAGACTATGTGGACTTCAAAATCCATCTGTAGGCACAGAAGGCCCCTGGGACCCCAGTTTGGGAAACCCCTAGTTTGGCTTTCCCCTGTTGTTGTTGTTGTTATTAGATGCCGTTGAGTCGTGTCCAACTCATAGCGACCCTCATAGGGTTTTCAATGGCCGACTGTTTTGAGATTGCCTTGGGAGTGGGTTGCCACATCCTTCTCCCATTTTGCGGTGCTGGGAATCGAACTCATGACCTCAGACACTGCAGAGCGGTGCTCTACCAACTGAGCTAAATCCCAGCCCCAAAAGTAAGTTTCCTAGCTGGACACAGTTGGCACATGCCTGTCATCCCAGCAATTTGGGAGGCAAAGGGAAGAGGATCACAAGTTTGAGGCACATTGTTGTTGTTGTTGTTAGGTACCATTGAGTCGGTATCCGACTCATAGCGACCCTCATAGGGTTTTCAATGGCTGTTTCGGGATTGCCTTGGGAGTGGATTGCCAGGTCCTTCTCCCATTTTTGTGGTGCTGGGAATCGAACTCGGGACCTCAGAGACTGCAGCGCAGTGTTCTACCAACTGAGCTAAATCCCAGCCCCTGGCTTTCCCCGAGCATCAGGCAAATTGTCCTCATTTCTACATCTCTTGCACCTTCAGCCTAATTTGCCTGGGATCCTCTTCTTGTGGGCTGAACCCACCTCCTCTCCCACCTTCAGTTGTTTTTGGCACCTGCTCCAAAACATGGTGCCACCTCCCCAAGAGGGTGGGTTTGAGGATCCCAGGGGCTCCACCATGGGCTGTGCAGACTGGGGGCCACCCTGACTACCTGTCCTCACCCTGCCATCTACCACTGTCTGCCCCAGGGCCTCATAGCCTTTTGTTCTAGTGAGTTCCCAGCCCTGTGCTGGTCATAGTCTCAAAGCACTGACTTAGCCCCACGGGCTTAGAAGCAAAGATGTTTAGCACAATTCTGCTTGAACAGCCAAACCAAACAAAAACATTGTCTCTGAGGTCTAACCAACTTTTTTTTTATCTAGGGCTTCTTACTTTTTTTATTTTTTTGTTCCTCTTCACTTCTCAACCCCTGCCCCACCCCAGCCTCATGCAAGATGGGGCAGAGCCCTTCCCCAAGAAGCACACACTGCCCTTCCACCCAAAACATTTCTATCTCAACCAAAAAGCCCGCGTCTGCATCCCGAGCCCTCCCTGCCTCGCTGCTTCGAGGGTGGGTTTCACTGTTGATGGTGGTAGCTTTGCCTCGCTTTGTGGCACAATCGCCTTGCGTAAGCAGTCCACGGATTCTGAGCCTCGTGGCATTCTGAGACATCCCACATATTTTCCACCCTGGGTCACACCTGGGCTGCAGTTCCACCTTGAGGCCACAAGGGTGGCAGCCTGGAGATGAAGGAAGTGGCTGACCCAGCTGCTCTCTCTGGCCAAACCACTTCCTTGCACGTGCTCCAGCCAAACCTAATAGTGATGAATGCTACCGAAGTTTACATAGCGCTCTACATATTGCTGTCGTACATGTAGTCATCAAGCCCTCACCACAGCCTTGGGAATTATTTGTCTTTGCATCATCCCATTTTAGAGATTAAAAAAAATAGCACCTGGCAGTTCAAGAGACTCCTTACAATACTCATCTAGTAAACAGCAGAGCTGGTTTAAGACTCCGTCATTTGACTAGATCCCACCCACTTTCCACTCCACTTATTTGTCATACTGTCACTACAGCAAAACTGAAATAAGGGAAAGGAAGAAGTCTCTACTATATCCCTCCAACAGGACTGTCAGACTGGAGTTACACAGAATCTTTCCTGTCCTGAAGTTGAATGAGTTTACAAATTGAACTTCTTATGGGTTGTTGTTGTTGTTGTTGCTATTGTTGTTGTTAGGTGCTGTTGAGTTGGGTCCGACTCATAGTGACTGTATGTACAACAGAATGAAACGCTCCCTGACACTGTACTGTGCACGTGATCTTTTTTATCTTTAAGCCTATTGTTGCAGTCACTGTGTCGATCTATCAAGTTGAGGGACTTCCTTTTTTTTTTTGGTTGACTTGCCACTCTCCCAAACGTGATATCCTTCTCCAGGGATTAGTCTCTTCTAGGACTCAACAGCACCTAATAACAACAACAATATATCCAAAATATGTAAGATGCAGTTTAGCCATCCTTGCTTCCAAAGAGCACACTGGCTGTACTTCTTCTAGGACAGAACTGTTGGTTCTTTTTGTAGTTCAGGATATATTCAATACTCATCTCCAGCACCTAATTCAAAAGGATCAGTTCTTCTGTATCCCTCATTCAACCTTCAGCTTTCACAAGCATATGATGCAACTGAAAATATCATGGCATGAGTCAGGCGCACCTTCGTCTTCAATGTGACATTTTTACTTTTCAACACTTTAAAGAGGTCTTTAGCAAGAGCTCTTCCCAAGGCAATGCATCTTTTGATTTCATGATTCCTGCTTCTGTGGGTATTGAGTATAGGACTAAGTAAACCAAATCTTGTACAACCTCAATCTTTTCTCCATGTATCATGAAGTTGCATACTGACCCAGTTGTAAGTACTTTTGTTTTGTTAATGTTGAGGCTCAATCCATACTGAAGGCTGTGTTCTTGGATCTTCATCAGTAAATATTTCAAATCCTCTCCACTTTCAGCAAGCAAAGTTGTGACATCTGTGTAATGCAAGTTGTTAATGAGTCTTTCTCCAATCAAAATACTGTGTTCTTCATAAAATCCAGCTTCTCAAATTATTTGTTCAGTAGAGAGGTTGAAGAGGCATGATGAAAAGATACAGCCCTGATGTACACTTTTCCTGACTTTAAACCAAGCAGTGGTTCCTTGTTCTATTCAAAAGACTACCGCGTGGCATATCCACAGATTCCTCATGAGTACAAATAAGTGCTCTGGTATTCCCATTCTTTGCAACATTATCAACAATTTGTTGTGATCCACATAGTCAAATGCCTTTGCATAGTCAATAAAACATAGACAGACATCTTTCTGATATTCTCTCCTTTTGGCCAATATCTATCTGATGTCAGCCATGTTTTCCTGGTTCCACGCCCTTTTCTGAATCTGGCATGATTTTCCAGCAGTTCCTTGTCAATATACTGCTGCAGTCATTTTTGAGTGATCTTTAGCAAAATTTTACTTGTGTGTGACATTAATGATGCGGTTGTTTCTAGGTGCCGTTGAGTCACGTCCAACTCATAGCAACCCCATGTACAACAGAATGAAAGAGATTATATTTGACAGTGCTTTCTCTGCTATCCATGGGATTTTCAATGGCTGATTATTTTAGAGGGGAGCTGCTGAGTCCTTCTCCCATTTGTGCGGTGCTGGGGATCAAACCTTGGGACTCAGAGCAAGCGGAGCAAGCACTCAACCAACTGGGCTAAACCCCAGTGTGATACTAATGATATCATTCCATAATTTTTGCATTCAGTTGGATCCCTTTTCTTGGGAATAGGCACAAATATGTATCTCTTCCAGTCAGTTAGCCAGGTAGCTGTTTTCCAAATCTCTTAGCATAGAAAAGTGAGCACCTCCTGTGCTGCATCTGTTTCTTGAAACATCTCTATTGGTATTCCACCAACTCCTGGAGACTTGTATTTTGCCAGTGCCTTCAAGGCAGCTTCCACTTCTTCCTTCAGTACCATTGGTTCCTGATCATTTGCATCCTCTTGAAATGGTTGATGATCCACCAATTCTTTTTGGTATAATGGCTCTGTGTATTCCTTCCATCTTCTTTTGATGTTTCCTGCATTAATATTTTCCCTGTAGAATCCTTCACTATTGCCATTTGAGGCTTGACATTTTTCCTACAATTCTTTAAACTTGATAAAAATAGAACATGTTCCTCCCTTTTGGTTTTCTATCTCCAGCTTTTTATGTATGTCATTATAATATTTAATTTTGTCTTCTCAAGCTGCCCTTTGAAATCTTCAGTTTAATTCTTTAACTTTGTCAGGTCTTCCTTTTACTTTAGCTGCTTGACATTCAAGGGCAATTACCTATCAGTTTGTCATACTGTGGGAGCTTGTGTGTTGCCGTGATGCTGAAAGCTATGCCACTGGTATTTCATATACTGGCAAGGCCACCCATGGTGGGCAGATTTCAGCTGAACTTCCAGACTAAGACAGACTAGGGAGAAGGACCCAGCAGCCTACTCCCAAAACAATTAGGCAATGAAAACTCTATGAATAGCAGAGAAACACTGTCAGACATAGTGCCAAAAATGAGCCCTTCAGGTTGGGAGGCTCTCAAAAGACGACTGGGAAGGAGTTGCCTCCTTAAGGTAGGGTCAATCTTAATGACGCAAATGGAGTAAGGTCCCTGGGACCCCCCTTTGCTGATGTTGTTGTTGTTGTTAGGTGCCGTCGAGTCGGTATCCGACTCATAGCGACCCTCATAGGGTTTTCAATGGCTAACTGTTTCGGGATTGCCTTGGGAGTGGATTGCCAGGTCCTTCTCCCATTTGTGCGGTGCTGGGAATTGAACTCGGGATCTCAGAGACTGCAGCACAGTGCTCTACCAACTGAGCCAAATCCCAGCCCCTTTTGCTGATGTAGTACAACTCAAAATGAAAAGAATTATCTGTAAACATCCATTAGTAATTGGAATGTAGAATGTACCTAGTGGCAATCTAGGAAAATTAGAAATCGTCAAAAGTGAAGTGGAACACATAAACATCGACATTCTTTGCATCAGTGAGCTGAACTGATATTAGCCATTCTGAATCAGATAATCATATGGTCTACTATACCAGGAGTGACAACTTACAGAGAAATGGGGTTGCATTCATCATCAAGAAGACATCTTGCTGGGCATGGTGGCATACACCTGTAATCCCAGCGGTTTAGGAGGCAGAAGCAGGAGGATTGCAAATTCAAGACCAGAGGCAATCTGCGTAACTTAGGGAGACCCTGTCTCAAAAAGTTAAGAAATGGACTGGGGTGCAGCTCAGTGGTCCACCACTTGCAAATCATGCAAGAACAAGGCCCCAAGTTCAAACCCTAATACCACACACACACAAAAAAAGAGAAGGCATCTTAAGATCTGTCCTGTCCTTACAAGTAGGCAACATAAGTGAAAACCTGCTACTAGGTATGGTGTGGGGGGGTTCCTCAGAAAGTCTTCCCTTCACCCTGAAACCTCCTGGGTCTTTATTTTTATTTTTATTTTTTTTGTGGTACTGGGGGTTGAACCCAGGGCCTCGAGCCTGCATGCTCTGCAAGTGCTGGACCACTGAGCTGCACCCCCAGCCCATTTTCTTTACTTTTTGAGACAGGGTCTTGCTAAGTTACGCAGACTGCCTCTGGTCTCGAACTTGCGATCCTCCTGCCTCTGCCTCTTGAGACGCTGGGATTACAGGCGTGTGCCACCATGCCCGGCTACCTCCTGGGTCTTGATAAGGTGGCTGAAATCTGAAAGTCCACCATTTAGAACTCATACCTTTGGGTCTCAAAATCATGAGGTAGTGGAATTTCAGGGTAAGGCACATTAGATTTACCAAACCCATTACACCACTTAGCTGTGTGGTCTTAAGCAAGTCTATCCTTCTGGAAGTCTCATTTGTTTGGATGATAAAGATGGAGGCATAATTTTCAGGACTCCCTTGTTCAAACACTTATGAAGAATTTCAAGATGGTGAGAGCCAAGCAGTAAACCTAGAGCAAGGCCCTCTAAGTGCATCTCACGTCCGTGCCCACATCTCATGCCCTTGGGAATGGAGGACGGTTTCGCAGAAAAGGCATGAGGAGAATTTGGTGTTTAAGGAAATGTCTGCTCCTTTCGCTTGGCTTTCAGCCATTCTCAACCCAGAAGACCCACCTGGTTGCTTCCTGCCAAAGTGGATTCCCAGCATTTCCCTTGTCCATCTGATGATGGAGTGGGGCATTTTACCAAAGACCCTCCAGGAGATCTTACAGAAGTGGCCACCACCCTTTTAAGAACTTTGCTAGCTCCTTTGACTAATAGTTAATTCCTTGGAAGTGGTGGTTTTACAAAGCCAAGCAGTGAAGGACCCCAGTGACCCAGGTGCCCGAGCAAATGGATGCAGGTGTGTGATTGGAAAGAGCTGTTCACCAGGAGACTTAGCAGGTGGGATCTCAGGTCTACTGTGTTATGATCTCAGCTAATCAGAACTCCAACATCAAGCCAAGCTTGGGTAGCTGCAGGCCTTATGCACCACAGTCCTTTTTGCAATTCTGGGACTCACCACTGCAATACTTCCTGAGGTTGTTCACAGGACAGACCCTGCCTCTATCTATCTATCTATCTATCTATCTATCTATCTATCTATCTATCTATCTCTTTGTGTGTGTGTGTGTGTGTGTGTGTGTGTGTGTGCGCGTGTACGCGCACGTGTGTGTGTGTGTGTGTGTGTGTGTGGTACTGGGGGTTGAACACAGGGCCTCGAGCTTGCATGCTTTTGCAAATGCTGGACCACTGAGCTGCCGCCTCCAGCCCATTTTTTTACTTCTTCGAGACAGGGTCTTGCTAAATTACACAGACTGCCTCTGGTCTCGAACTTGCGATCCTCCTGCCTCTGCCTCCTGAGCTGCTGGGATTACAGCCGTGCGCCACTGCACCCGGCTCTTGCTTGCATCTCTACTGGACATCCCAAAGCTTGTGCCTCTTCTTGAATTCTGCCCCCTCCTCCCAGGGCTCTGTGGGTACTGGGGAACCACCTGCTCCCCCTTTGATGCCTTCAGTGTGCCCTGCAGGTTGACCAGGTTCATGTCCACATCTCTTACAATTACTGAAGGAAAATGAGCCTTCTTCCCTCATCCTGGATATAAGCACCTTGGAGCTTACAAAAACCAACAGCCACCTAGGAGGACATAATTCACATCCATCACATCATTTAACCCTCCCCACAGCCCTCTGAAGGAGGCGTCCTGTCTACATTTTACAGATAAGGAAGCTGTGGCTGACTCTCACAGGACATGGTAGATGTGGGATTTAAGCACAATCACCCTGCCAGGCAGAAGAGGCAAACATTAGCAATCCCATTTCACAGCTGAGGCAACTGAGGTGCAGGCAGGTCAAGGCCGAGGTCACAAATGCTGCCAGCAAGGATCTGAGATGTAGTCCCAAGAGGTTTGAACCCAGGCCAATGCTCTTCCCAGCCCATCTCTGTGCACCTGCGCAGGTTCGTCCCTCAGCCCTTTTTGGCAGAAGCCTGAAGCTAGAGCTGGACTCGTGTGCAGGAAGGAAGCCCCAGCTAGTCATTGAGTGGGGGGTCACCAGGGGCTGACCTTGGTGGCTCCCAGGGGAAGGTTGCCACAGTCTCTGGTGTAGGGAGGGATACTTTGGCCCAGCCGTGGACCTGTGATGGGCAGCCCAGGTATGATGAGTGGCCCCTCCAGGGCCATCCCTAACCACATTGCTTGGGGAGGAAGTTCAGACACGGGCAGAACGTAGGATGCAGAACGTAGGGTGGGCTCCAGAGGGCTGGCGACCTTGGAGGACACAACAAGCAGCCCAGGCCATGTCTCCACTCTGATTGTCACCCACAGCATCCTGACAGGGGCCAGGCCTGCCAAAAATGTAGATGGCATAGTCGGAAAGGAAAGCTCAGCCATAGGGGCCCTTGGGGACACCCTGATCACTGTCTTCATTATCACTGGTAATTTTTTGCCTTTTATCTGGGTGCTAGGGACGGAACCCAAGGCCTTACACTCCACCACTTAGCTACATCCTCAGGCCAGGTTTTTTTTTAAACCAAGTATTTTGTGCCAAGCACTGATTAAACATATTCACATATTCATCTATTTTTTGAGCGTTCAGCACCTCTGACTCCTTTACTTATCTTCTCTTTAAGGACCCTTGGGGGCTTGAGAGTATGATGGGCCCATTTGAAAGATGAGAAAACTCAAACTCAAAAACCTAAAGTCAGGGCTGGGAAGGTGGGGTTGGGAGGATCGCAAGTTCGAGACCAGAAGCAGTCTGCATAACTTAGTGAGAACTTATCTCAAAAAATAAAAAAAAATGGGCTGGGGGCGCAGCTCAGTGCTTCAGCATTTGCAAAGCATGCAGGCACCAGGCCCTGGGTTCAACCCCCAATACTGAAAAAAAAAACTAAAGTCATTTATTCAAAGTTATATAACCAACAAGCAGTAAGCCTGAAATTCAAACCCAAACACATTTTTTGCAGGGTGGAGGGGAAATGGCAGCTTGCTGGGGATTGAACCCCAGGCCTTGTGCATGCTAGGCAAGCACTTTACCACTGAACCACATCCTCAGCTTAATTCCAAGTGCTTCTGACCCCATGACCTGTCCGTGTACCATGTAAAGATCTTGAAGAGTCACTTCTAGAGCTACACAAGACTGCTAAAATAAACCGATCCGCAGCAGAGCCTAGCAGCCGTAGGGCAGGAGAGAGTCAGAGGACGGAGCCTCTGCCTTCAGAGGCCTCACCACCAGGTTTCCAAGTGGGGATTTCTCTGTGAGAGCAGTTGGGGAGGCAAACACAGTCATGTCCTTCGGTGTCCTCAGGGGATCACTTCCAGGGACCCTTGCAGTAGCCAAAATACACACATGCTCAAGTCCTTAATATAATAATAATATGGTGTTGTTAGGCGCCCTCAAGTTGGGTCTGACTCATAGCGACCTTCATAGGGTTTTCAATGGCTGATTGAGGCAGTGTTTAAGACCTACCCATAGCCTCCAAGATACTTTAAACCATCTCTAGATTACTCACACAGCTAAAGCAGTGTAAATAGTTGTTATACTGTGTTGTTCAGGGAATAATAATGGGGAAAAGCTGTACCTGTTCAGTACAGATGCAATTTCTTTTCTGAATGTTTTTTTGTTTGTTTATTTGTTTTAAGTACTGGGGAGTTGAACCCAGGGCCTCATGCATGCTTTTTGCAAGCACCCTACCCTTGAGCTGCACCCCTAGCCCATTTTTTATTTTTTATTTTGAGTCACAGTCTTGCTAAATTACACAGGCTGCCTCTGGTTTCGAACTCATGATCCTCCTGCCTCTGCCTCAGCCTCCCAAGTCCCTGGGATTACAGGCGTGCGCCACTGCACCTGCCTTCTTCCTCTTCCTCCTCCTCCTCCTCCTCCTCCTCTTCTTCTTCTTCCTCTTCTTCTTCTTCTTCTTCTTCTTCTTCTTCTTCTTCTTCTTCTTCTTCCTCTTCTTCTTCTTCTTCTTCTTCTTCTTTTTGCGGTACTTGGGGTTGAACCCAGGGCCTCACACGCATGCACTTGCATGCTCTGCAAGTGCTGGACCACTGAGCTGCACCCCCAGCCCATTTTTTTGTTGTTGTTGTTATTGTTACTTTTTGAGACAGGGTCTGGCTAACTTACACAGACTGCCTCTGGTCTCAAACTTGCGATCCTCCTGCCTCTGCCTCCCAAGCCGTTGGGATTACAGGCGTGTGCCACCGCACCCAGCCACCGCGCCTGGCTACTGTGCCTGCCTTCTGGATGTTTTTGCTTAGCTGTTGGCTGAATTCCCAGATACACATCCTGTGGAGGCAGAGAACCAACCGTCCTCAGGAAGGCCGTGTCTGGGGGTTGGAAGAGTCAGAGACCAAGGCCCGCACACCCAGAGAAGGCACAGACTTTGGGATTCTGTCTTTACTGTCCCTTGGACCCTTCCCCACTCCAGATTTACCTTCTGGGGCTTACAGAGCTGGGGGAAGTTTTTGTCCCTGACTTCATGCACGTGTCCTGACCCACTCTATTCTAGACGCCCTGATTTCCTCTCTATTCTAGACACTCTCGGGTGATGTTTGTGTCTGAACCGTGAGCCCACAGACATTGAGCTCCTTTCTTTGCCCTGAGCAAATCCCTCCTCGGGGACTTGGCTGATGACTTGGGGAGCTCTCTGCACCTCAGCAGGTGCCAGCGCCCACCGGAGTGGGATGCAGCAAAGGAGCCTGGATTCAATCTGAGCCCTGCCAAGCATGGATGGTGGCCTTGAGCGAGTCGCCAAAGCTTTCCAAGCCTCATGGCTTTATTTTTAAAACCTAGAGAGTAATGCACGGTCTCCAGGTTCTCCTGAAGATCTAAGAAAGGAAAGCAGAACAGCTCTGGAGAGTGAGCACTAAGACCCCGTCGGCCATAACTGTCATTGGGGTGCTTTCAACATGACCTACAGGTCATCCAGCAAAGGACTATCTCCCTTCTCTTGCTGACAGTGCCCTAATTTCCCGTTGGGGCTTTAGGCCCTCCTCAGCCTCAGCCATGTTTCCTGAATGCGTGGTCCCTACCCTCCCTACAGGGATGGGGCCGGGCTAGCTTAAGTCAGTAAGGCTAAGCCTCTCTCCTGGTTTCGGTGATTGGTTTAGGTAAGAGCACATGACTCAGTCTGAGCCAGGGAGGATGAGTGAGTCCTCAAAGTAGACAGGAGCTACCAGAAGACATGATACCTTCCCTCGGACAGTGAGAGGTCCCACACTATCATAGCTACTTACTAACATGAGTTGGTCTATAGCTGTACCATCCTGGCATCCAATCTCATCAGATCTCGGAAGCTAAGCAGGGTCGGGCCTGGTTAGTCCTTGGATGGGAGACCGCCTGGTAGTACTGGGTGCTGTCAACTTGGGAGGAGGACCTGGCAGCTCACTCCTGAAACAATCAGCCATTGAAAACTGTATGAATAACAGAGAAGCACTATCAAATATAGAGTTGTGATGGCCCCTGGTCTCTCGGACCCCCTGCCACCTGACTGGTTACTCCTGACCCTCACCCTTCCCCTGATTGGCCAGTAAAGAACATCCCCTGATTGGCCAGAAAGTGACATCCAGTTTCACCCTAAATTAGAATGTCACTCGTAATTGGTTGCACCCCAGCCCCTAACACAGCCATATGATTGGCTGATTGCCTCAACTGCCATCTTGAGGCAGTTACCCAAGGACTATATAAGGACAGTGCATAGGGCACTCTGGATATACTACCACTCCACCACAGACAAGCCACACCATTGCCACACCAAGATAGAAGACTGCCTGCTATCACAGAGGCCACCCCATGGCTGGACCAAGACAGAGATCATCAGAGGCCACCATTGCGGAAAGCAGCCCTCAAAGCTGTATAGCACTTAAAAGCTGTGTAACACTTTGAGCTGCACCACTTTTAAGTGCTATACAATAAAGGGCTGTGATTTTAAGAAACATCCCGGAGCCATCCTTGACTTGGACGCACTCGCCAGTCCCCTGGTGTGGGGTCCTGATCCTGGTTGAAGAAGAACAGCTACCCCAGTCCCAGCCACAGGGAGGGGCAACCCGCAGAGCTGGGCATGGCACAGTGTCAGGTAGTGTTTCATCTGCTGTACATAGGGTTGCTATGAGTTGGACTGGACTCGACAGCACCTAATAACAACAACATGAGGTGAGAGTCTGGAACTGCCAGGGGACCACCATATGTCACCTCTGGATGGAGCCCACACTGCAAAGCAGACAGAGAGAAATGAAACCTTGGTGAGCTCAGTGAGTTGCTGGAGCAATCCTTACCTGATACCATCCCAATCACAAGTCTTTGAGGTCTGTGAATAAATCCACATCTGCCACTGTTTAAGCCAGCCTGAGTTGGAGTTCTCTAATACATGGACTGCTCTGCTGCATCAATCTTCCTGCGACTCCTCCCTTGTTTTCTCAGTGCTGCAGGCCTCTCTCACAGAGGGAGAAGAGAGAGCCTGTGAAAGCCAGGGCTGCAGATGACTTGTTGGTAGCTGCTCTGGAAAGAGGTCCAGCAAGGGAGGCTCGGAGCTGTGGGCCAAAATAAGTCACAGGGTTCTATGGAGATGTCGATGGTCTATGCTCCCCCTTCTCCCATGGATAATCAAGAGCTGGCTGGCATGCTAATCCCCACTGCTTGTGGCCAAGGACAGATCACCGCTCTGGAATCCCGAGCCTCTCCACAGCGCGTGCTCAGAATGAGCCCTGGGACAGGGGGTGAAGGCCACATCACCTTTGTCAACAATCTGGAGCTCAGGAGCCACTTTGTAGAGCCCCAGGGAGAAGCCTGCACTTAGCTCTCATCCTCCTGCCCCAGGGGCTGAGATCCAGGAGGTGAGAGGGGGAGAAAGAGAGAGAGAGAGAGAGAAACAGCTTTGGCAAGAAGCAGAAGAGAATTAAGGCTGCCTGAGGGATGTAGGCCTGGGGGACAGCAGTCAACAAGCCAGGACAACATCCCAGGATTGGGCCAGGTCAGCGACAACTCAGGCATCTGTCAGGCCCTGGGGTCCCAAGAAAAGGGACCCATCACATCAGCAGGAGCTATGAGATGGCCAAGACCGGGGAGTGTCCCCATGGCACAGAGCCCAAGCCCTGAGCTCCAGCTCTAACATACCCCAGCTGTTGCTCTCTAGAACCTCTTGTCGCCTCAATTTACTCATCTGGGAAATAGGAGTCATCATAACTCCTCCCCTATTAAGTCGTTTTTGGTTTTTTTTTTTTTTTTTTTTTTTTTTTTTTTGCAATACTAGGGATTGAACCCAGGGCCTCGCGCTTGCATGCTCTGCAAGTGCTGGACCACTGAGCTGCTCCCTCAGCCCATTTTATTAGTTTTTGAGACAGGGTCTTGCTAAGTTACGCAGACTGCCTCTGGTCTCAAACTTGCGATCCTCCTGCCTCTGCCTCCCAAGCAGCTGGGATTACAGGCGTGCACCACCTCGCCCAGCTCCCTATGAGGTCGTTTTGATGGAAAGTGCTTAGCCTAATGCCAAGGTCCAACACACAGCTAGGCTCAATTTAAAGCGGTCCCTCAGTTATTAGGGACAAAAGAAGGAAGGATTCCGTGGGGAGCTGGAGCAGGGGAAGGGTTGGGGAGCAAAGCAGAGGCCCTGGTCACCCCTTCTGGTAATGTATCACTTAGTGGTAACAGCCATGAACCAGGCTCCCAGCTAGGGATACAGAAGTGGAGGAGAGGCAGACGGAGCCTGGCAGTGCCGAGTGGGAGCCCAGGGGCCTATGTTCTCTTCCTTTCAGTGATGTAGGCCCCTCTGCAAGACTAGGAAAAGTCAAAGGGATGAGAAGCTTTGCCTATGCTTGTGTGGATCAGGCCCTTGAATTCTCACTCATATGATTTTCTTGGGCTGGGATTTAGCTCAGTGGGTAGAGCGCTGTGCTGCAGTCTCTGAGGTCCCGAGTTCAATTCCCAGCACCGCAAAAATGGGAGAAGGACCTGGCAATCCACTCCCAAGGCAATCCCGAGACAGTCAGCCACGGAAAACCCTAGGAGGGTCGCTATGAGTCGGATACCGACTCGATGGCACCTAACAACATAATTTTTTTAAGTTAAAGGAAATAATTTCTACCTTGGTACTCTGTAAGAATGTTCCTGTTGCTAATACTGTTCCCATAGCCTAGCTTCACATCCCCCAGACTACTGCAGCTCCCCCCAGCATGGACACAGGGGCCTCCACAACTGCCTGGTGACAGACTGTGGTGTGAATCACAGATTTAGTGGAAGCCAAGTGCATCCATTGGGGAGTTGAACCCAGGGCCTCATGCATGCTTTTTGCAAGCACCCTACCCCTGAGCTGCACCCCTAGCCCATTTTTTTATTTTTTAGTTTGAGTCATGGTCTTGCTAAGTTATGCAGGCTGCCTGTGGTTTCGAACTCATGATCCTCCTGCCTCTGCCTCAGCCTCCCAAGTCACTGGGATTACAGGCGTGCGCCACTGCGCCTGCCTTCTGAATGTTTTTGCTCAGAAGTTGGCTTTCAGTTCCATGCAATGGCTGAAACTGACATCAGCAATGCCTGAAACTGACATCAGCAAGAGGAGATTTTATGAGCGCACCTAACTAAAGAGCCCATGGCCTGGTTCAGATGCTCAAAGGATAGGCCGCGATGTGGTGTCACTCTCTCTGAGCTTGGCTGTCCTTCCTGTGTTGACTCCACCCTCAGACTCCATCTATACTCATAGTCACAAGATGGCTGCCAATAGCGGCAGAAGCTACATCCTCCCAGGCTCACAATTAATGAGAAAAGAGCAGTACTCTTTCTCTGGAGGTGCAAATAAAAGCTCCCAATCCTGCCCCATTGCCTCTGATTGGCCAGGTATGGCTATGGGTTCATTACCAGTGTTTTGATTAGCTTGGTCTGGGGCAAGTCTCATGCCTGGAGCCAGAAACTGAGCCTCAGAGAGAAGAGAATACCCAAAATGAAGCTGGAATGCTAACTGCAGACTGCTCTGGAAAAAGTGTGCCGTACTTGAGGATGGAAAAAGAGGACCATCGTGTAGGAAGAGAACGTTCTGCTTTCTTCAACATCTCTAAACAACTCATCTCTTTGTCTTACAAAAATGATAACTAGGCAGGTATCAAGTGATTATGAATCTGGGCTCTGGGGTCAGACTGCCTGGGGCAGATCCTAGCTGAGTGTGACCCAGGGCAGTTTACCTACTGCTCTAGGCCTCAATCATCTTGTCTGTAAATCGAGGCTAATAATTTTCCCCACCACTCCAGGGTCCAGTGCGAATTAATGAAAGGTTAAGGCGAGGGAGCCTGCAGCTGTAGCCCTGTGGCATCCGATCCTGTCAGATCTGATCCTGTCAGATCCCATTTGGCCTGGTTAGTACTTGGATGGGAGACCACCTGGGAACACCAGAGGCTGTAGGCTTAGGAGATGGATCCAGCAGCCCACTCCCAAAAATCAATCCAGCATTGAAAACCCTATGAACAGCAGAGAAGCACTGACAATAGTGTTTCGCCTGTTGTACATAGGGTCTCTATGAGTCGGGTACCAACTTGACAGCACCTAACAACAAGGCAAGGGAATGCATCTGGCCACAGTGAATCAGTAAGTCACGAGTGTCAGCTTGCACTTGGAGTCGCTAGTGTTCCTTCTCCACCTCTGGTGCATCTAACCAGTGTTTGGCTCTGGACTAAAAGTCTTCCCAATGGCAAACCAGAGACCAGGTGGGCACTTGAAGGTTTCTTGACTGGGTCCTGAGAATGGGGCAGGAAGCGGTGAACAGAGAACCTGGGAGGACCTGGCTGCAGCCAGCCTGAAGGCACGAGGTACCCATGGATGGCAGGGATGCCTGAGGACCACTTCTACCCCTGCCACCCAGAAAACCACAGCCCCTCTCCTTGCCTCGCAGCCCTGTCTCCTCCATCCTAATAAGGCCCGGAGCCGCCCGGGATCTGTGCGCAGTGTTTACATAGATTGGAACCTCTCTGGTGACTCGCGGCTTAAACCTCCGAGGCTTCGCAGTCCATCAAAGTTGAGTGTTCCGTTTCACGATGTTCCCTGCCGTCACTAAGTGGCTCGGGCAGCGATCAGAAGGGAAACTTCCCCCTCTGGGGAGCCTTTCCCCTGCCAGGCGCCTAGAGCCCCGTTGCTAAGGGCATGCGATCCGTTTGCTTGGAGCGGTGCAGATGTGAGGAGCCACCAGCTAGCGTCTTTTGTTCTGTGCATCTCGCAGCTGGGGCAGCCGGCTCTTGGAACAGCTGCAGATGGCTGGGGCTCCCGCAAGGGAACAGGAAAAAAGAAAAAAAAAAAAAGCCAAATGAGGCCTGGGATGAGATGCCAGCACACAGAGGCCTCCGCAGTTGGTCCTGTTCCTGGGACGCTCACGCTGCATCACCCCAGCCAGGGTGGAGGCTGATGCGACACAGTTGACTTTAGCCCACGCTTGTCAAGCCACCAAAGGGCATTTGGTGAGGGGAAGCCAGTGGCTTGAAAAGATATGGTTTTGCCTGGTACAGGAATGCGCTGGAAAGTAACATCCAGGAGGCTCCATCAGGAAGGAGTCTAAATTGCAAAGTGTTCATAAGCGCCATCACTTTATCAGAGGACACAGCCAGGGCCGTCACTAATAGGTGATCAGATATTGTTGTTGTTAGGTGCCATGGAGTCGGTATCCGACTCATAGCGACCGTCCGTACGCACAACAGGTGAAATAGTTCGTCAGGGCTTCTCTGCTATCCATAGGGTTTTCAATGGCAGATTAATTTTTGGGAGTGGGTTGCAGCGTCCTTCTCCCATGGCTACAGCACCTGATGTTCCCAGGCGGTCTCCCATCCAAGTACTAACCAGGCCTGGCCCTGCTTAGCTTCCGAGAACTGATGGGATCGGATGCCACAGGGCTACGGCTCCAGGCGTGATCAGATATTACCTAAGCTAATTGTTCAGGTCAAACCTGAAGGGCGAGGTTTTACTAAACTGTGAACACGTGGGATGAAGAACAGGCACTCAAGCAATGTATATCTATTTGATGAGTATCTCCAATCTAACATCACAATGCACTTTATATCACATAATAATGCCATAAACTTAAAAAAAAAAAAAAAAAGCATAGGTCAGTATGAATACAAACACAACCCCTCTTATCCTCTCCCTTGCTGCCACAGTAGCCCTCCAGGATCCCTCACAGGGATTAGCTCATCTCCTTGCTGCTACCTTGGACACCCCAGTGCCCTTTCCATTCATTCTCCACAAGCAGCCAATCTTGCTAGTGAACAAATTATGTCATGTCACTCCTGGAGCTCCAAATCCTCTAGTGGCTTCCCATCTCAAAAGAAAATGAAAGCCAAATTCCTTCCACTGAATGACTTCCAGGCCCTACTTGACTTATAATGAAGCCTCCGTGGAAGTGGTTCCACCAGGTACAACTGACACTGGGTGGAATAGAAATGACTTTTTCTGTGCTGAGCCTGTAGGAATTATAGAATCATTAATGAGTAAACAACTACTATTTTTATAAGCTACTAAACTTAACATGGCAGAAATGGATAATCATGTTTCACATTCAAAATAGTTCACTGCTGAAAAGATTCAAAGTCACATTGGCAGAAAAATATTAATGAAAAGATAAATTTTTAATCATATATTCTATTGCAAAAGTTTATGAAAGACTGTATGTTGCTGTCGTTAGGTGCCATGGAGTCAGTTCTAACTCATAGCGACCCTATGCACAACAGAATAAAACACTCCCCAACACCGTCCCATGCCTGGCACTATGTCAGTTCATCTCTGCTGTTCATAAGATTTTCAATGGCTGATTGATTGGGGATTGTTTCAGGAGTGGGTTGCCAGGTCTTTCTCCCATTTTTACGGTGCTGGGGATCAAACCTAGGGCCTCAGAGCATGCACAGCAGCACCCTACCAACTGAGCTAAACCCTGGCCCTTCAAAACTATCAAGCTCTCATGCCATTTGAATATCTAATAAAATCACTTCCATAATGGGTATAAGCAAGGTGCAAAATGCAACTCAGGATTTAAATAAAATTTCTAGTGATTTATTTGCACTAATTTCTTTATAAAGGGAAAGAAAGCAAGAAGGAAAGAAAAGAAATTCTTCCTTTATTTCTATCCTCCCCACGACTATCCTATATCACAGAAAAGGCTGAAGTCATGGCTGAAATGTGAAAAGGAAGAATATTATGTCTTAGGCTGAGCCCCTGATATGGTTTGGACATAGTTTAAATGCATATTCCAAGGGAAAATGGGTTAGAAGCTTGGTCTGCAGTCTGGCAACGTGAAAGGTGGTTAGACCTTTAAGAAGTGGAGCCTAATGGTAGATCTTTAGATCACTGGGGGCTCTGCCTTCAGAAGGGACTAAGGCAGTTCTAGTGGAACTTGAGTTAGTTCTCAAGAGAACAAGTTGTTTTAGGAGTCCAACCCATGAACTGTTCTCAGGCTTCTTCATGTGATGTGATCTCTTCTTCCTAAATGTGCTCCAGCCATAATACCATCGGCTGTTAGGCAAAACCAATGGGGCCACCCAGTCTTGGACTTTCATCCTCCAAAACCATGAGCTAAATAAACCTTTTTTCTTGATAAACTAGACAGCCTGAGATATTTTGTTATAGTGACAATCAGCAGACTAACACAGCTGCGAACAGCCCAGTTTCTGATGACTTGGGAAATATGTTTTATTTTGCTGTTGCTTTTGTTGTTGTTTTTGGCCTGACTCCCAGTAAGATAAAGAGCCTGGGACCAGTGGAGGGAAGACTGATTATGCAACAATTGAAACTGATTACAATTTTCTTTCTCTCCCTGTTAGTCCTCAGCTCTCCTATATGT
Organism: Pedetes capensis; assembly: GCA_007922755.1. Classification (NCBI taxonomy): domain Eukaryota; kingdom Metazoa; phylum Chordata; class Mammalia; order Rodentia; family Pedetidae; genus Pedetes; species Pedetes capensis. The sequence goes on along the minus strand of VMDO01007127.1, from coordinate 51,221 downwards.
CTTTGGTCCAATGTGTATCAGCCTTCCTTGCAAACAGAAGAGGCCCACATAATACTGCATTTTCAGGCAACCAAAAGTTCAGATTCTTTCTACAAAAACTCCTTGCTATGGTTTGACCATCCCCCCAAGGCTCCATCTGTTGAAATTTAAACTCCATTATGAAGTATTGAGAACACAGAAACTTAATCAGACTAGGGTGTTTAGAGGTAAGGCCTTTGGGAGCAGATTAGGATGAGGTAAGGTCCTTAGGGTAGAGACCATGATTGAATCCTGGTGGCTTTCCAAGAAGAGGGAGGGAAACCAGAAGAGACACACATATATACACCCACATTCTCTGTCTTTTACCATGTGATGCCCTGAGCCACCTTGGGTCTCTGCTAGCAAGTAGGTCATCACCAGGTGCAGCCCCTTGACCTTGGATCTTCAGAACTGTCAGCCAAATAAGGTTCTTTTCATTCACACTCAGTCTGTGGTGTTATTAACAACAGAAAAAGGACTAATACACTCCCTCCCTCCCTCATCCTAGGGTTTCTTTTTTTCCTTTGAGACAAAATTCAGTGGTTTACATTTTTCAGGGTTTCATTTCATCTACCTGATTTCAGTGGTGCTTCCTAGGCTGTCAAGATCAATTCAACCTTAACTGGATCACCTGTCATGCAAACTTCTCCTTCTAGCCTCAAGTCTTCTGGATTTTTACAACTGTGACTTGGATGGCTGCAGCAGTAGCCCTGTGGCATCTGATCCCGTTAGATCTCAGAAGCTAAGCAGGGTCGGCCTGGTAAGTACCTGGATGGGAGACCGCCTGGGAACACCAGAAGCTGTAGGCTTGGGAGAAGGGCCTGGCAACCCCCTCCCAAAAATCAATCTGCCATTGAAAACCCTATGAACAGCAGAGAAGCACTGACAATAGTGTTTCCCCTGTTGTACAGAGGGTCGCTATGAGTCGGATACCGACTCGACGGCACCTAACAACAACAATGACTTGGATGTCCTCATTGAGAAAAATGTTGAACTTTTAAACTCTTTGGAAGTAGGTGGAGTCTTCCACAGAATTTTGAAGTCATTTGGTGTTTAAAAACCCCACAACCGTGGAGATGTCATAATGAAACCCATTAAGTTCTATACCAACTAAAAAATTACTGATAAAAAATGGCAAAACCCCCCTGCAACAACCACCAGATCAAGATAGGGTCAGAAACACAGGCAGGAACAATCTAAGCAGAGGTTGGGTGACTTTAAGATGAAATGTCCACAACCCCACCCAAGGTAAACATGAAGCTCCCTTGAGAACACCTTCATTTCAGTGATTGTTCCACAAATGCACTAACCCTTTTTGAGGTCCAATGCAAATACCTATTCTTTGTTTATTGTTCTAACGTGTCAACATCCTCTTCATAGTTGCCAATATAAGCTCTTTTGAGGTAGGGACAATATTTGTCATTTGGTTAAACAATACAGTTTTGGGGCCATCTAAAATGCTGGATGGGGAGAAATGGTATGAGTCAGAATAATAGGGAAGACTTTTTTTCATCATTCATAAATGTAACACATCAATGGGAAAGAAAACTACTCAATAAATAATGCTAGGATGTCCATTAGATATTGTGAGGAGGAAAAAATTTCCACTTGGGCCTAAAATTCATACCATGAATCAAAATTTCAGAAGAATTAAAGAAACAAGTGATACAAAATCAACTCATGAAATAGACATAGATCAATGGCACAGAGTTAAGTGTCCAGAAATAAATTCTTTTTTTTTTTTTGCTATTAATTTCATGTTTATTTTATAAGGATCTTTGTCAAGTTTATCAGTTTAATAATGATTAATTCATAATTATCTCTTAAAGACAAACTTTCCTCTCAACTAATGATTTCCATTCTGCTATCTATAGTTCAGCTTATCCTTTGGTCTACAATAGCCGTACCTTACTTCACAGATCTAAAATATACAATTATGTATTACAGACAAAATATTTTCAAGTTTGTTTTCAAATAATACCAATGAAGAGATCAAGTTTTCAAGTTTACAGAAAACCATCATTCTGACCCTGACATAAAGACATCTCCACGCAGCAACCAAGTTTTAAAACCACTGTTCCTATCAAATGGTGATGCACTAAAATCCCAATTCTCATGAATTTTAACATACTGAAAGTACATTATTTACCTCAACTGAAGAACTATGCCTTAACTATAGATGGATAGATAGATAGATAGATAGATAGCCACATCAGTTTAATTCCATATATATACTACCTACTCAATTTATTAAAAATGGTAATAAACATAATAATCAAACTAGTGCTCCAAACTTATGCTGTTCATGTGGAAGACACTATAAGAGAAGACACAATAGAGACTGCCTTGCAATAAGTAGTACAAATTCCTTCTATAGAGATGGAGAAATAAAAGGACAAATCTAGTTGTCTAAAAGACAATTCACTGTACACATTTTATTGACACTTTTGTACACTGTCTTAATATGAATGTGACCGCTTTTCTACTTGAGCCATTTTTAACCAAAGCAAAATAACCTAAGTAATACAAAGTGTTAAAATACAGCATAAAGATACAAAAACAGACATGCTAATTCTAGTTAGGAATGTAATTATGATGTTACATTTTTATAATCCACAATTATGTTTAGGAAATCACACAAACATAGATCACTGATTTGAATGAAATGCATAAATTTGTAGCAAAGCTATGTAGTTACAAAAAAAATTACCAAAGAATGCACAAAATTATTGTTTATTCCACCTTTATGTCATATTCCTGGATCCTTCACCAATGTTACAAGAGGAAAAAACAAAAGCAAAACAAATGAAAACTGAAATCAGAATCACTAATGTTACCAAGTAGGGAAACAAATAAATTAAAATCTAGTAGCCATCAGCAAGAGTACAGCAAAGATAATGCTGTAAAAAGAAAACAAAAAAAATTGCTAGAAAACTGTATGCATCATACTCTTTCAAACCAGCAAAATATGTTCCTGCATAAAATGGAACATAAACAGGATTTTTTTTTTCTGGTTAAGATATAGAAATACAAGTTCTTTTTTGAATATTGTGGATGGGTAAAATGTATTTGTAATGGTAATTCTACTAAGCTATTAACAGAGTGGTCCAGGAACACATTTATGGATTCTGGGGATGATGTATAATTCTTTGATTGGGATAGTGGACACTCTAGAAAAAAAATGAACACAGAAGTACAAGACAAAGATGAATGAGACTTCTCTTGTATCTTAGCAACATTTAGATGGAATCAAATTTAAATGCAGTCCACTCTGCTTTGATGAGGCTTTGGTTCAGCTCCCAAATCTCGATTGCTTGACCCAGTCTCCTATGAGAATACTCAGAAGGTGTCTTCTTAAACAACGAACCTATTTTTAGTGGTGGAGCCGCTCTTAGGACTGATAACCAATCACTATCTTTGGAGGAAGCCCTAACCTTTCCTTGTGTACCCTCCCTATATGTGTAACGGCTTCTCTGTTTTCACATTCAGTAGTCCATATTGCTATTTTATCACCTTTAGGTCTAACATTAACAACAGCTCCACGTACATCATCATGTAGTCATCAAAAGATTCTCCAATAAGGCACAGCAGTGTCTCTAGCCAAAAGCGATGGAGGTCACTTCGTCTCTGCTGTTTGTTCAATGTAATTAGCCATTGTCCTCCCCGTTTATTTTTCTCATCTTCCCACATAGGCTCAATACCATCCTTAAAAAGTGAGTAGTCACAGCCAGGCATTAAATTACTAGACAACTGGATATGGTTATATAGAGCCCAAAAGTCTTCAACAGTATCAAACTTAGAGATCAGTCGAAGGTTTGCTTGCCAAGTTTTGCTTTTATCATTTAAAAAAAAAACAGAGTGCCCACCTGTTCTGTAGAGGATGTTTAATATAGTGTTCTGGGTTAGCAACCTCCTGATTAGATTCTGTTTTCTCCTCTTCTGTAGATGGGGGATTAGGAGTAGGGGTGGTTTCTGGTTCCACAGTTGCCATTTTAGATCGATCTGCCAGAAATAAATTCTTATATTTATTCCTGCATTTATGGTTAACTGCTTTTCCACGAAGGTACTAACAAAAGTCAATGGAGGAAGGGTAGTCTTTTTAACAAATAGTGCCAGATAATCTCATGCAAAAAGAACTTAGAACCTTACCTCACACTGTCTATAAAATTCAACTCAAATTGCATCAAACACTTAAAAGTAGGAGTTAAAAATAATAAAACATTTAGAAGAAAAATAAGACAAAATCTTTAAGATTTGGATTAGGCAAAGATTTCATAGTTATGATACCACAAGCAAGGTCTATAAAAGGACAATTTGATCAATTAGAGCTCCTCAGACTAAAAACTTTTATGCTTCACAAGACACCAAGAAAGAAAAAACAGACTGGGAAAAAGGATTTGCAAACACAATTCATTATTCTATGAAGTTTATTTTCTTTAGGGATCATGGAGAGTGGGGTCACATAATAAACAAATTAATATTTAAGAAAAATATCAAATAGTGGTTAGTGCTCTTTAGAAGACAAAACTTCTAAAGTACATTGGCTTTGTTAGATTATATAGTCACAAAAGGGTCCTCTGAAGAGATATCGTTTAAATTCCACAGCTCTAAATGACAAACTAAAGGTCAATCACGTGGACTCAAAGGGAGCAAACTTCTTGCTGAAGCAACAGCAGGTACAAAGGCCCCAAGGTGGGATCAAGCTCGATATGTTTAAGAAAATGAACGATGGCTCCTCCCAAGTGTGCAAGGGAGAGAGAGTTTCCAAATGAGGTGGGAGCAGGAGGAGGACATCTGGTCCTGGAAGGCATTGTGAGCTAAGATGAGGAGGTAGTCTGCATTTGATTGTGACTGATCCAGGTAAGTGTGTGAGGTCTACTGTGTACAGAAGGGATTCCAAAAGGATGTACCACTGAGAATTCTTAGTTGCGTATAATAAAGCCGATTGGCTGATTTAGCAGAAAGAAACTCAACTCAAAAGGATATTGGCGTGGACCCACCATGGGGAGGGGGAGAAACAGGAGTGGGGAGGCAATGAGAAAGATAGAAAGGGGAGAGGCAACAACATAGAGAGGTAAAAATGGAGAGAACAAGTGCAAAGTACAGAATGCAATGCTATGAAATCCCATAATGAATCTCATACTGCATGCAACTAAAAAGGAAATCATACTATACTTACAAATATCTACAATTTTCTTTACATATTAATCAAAAAGGTTTTGTATAGTTTTTTAGGAAATGAAAATGTCAATAGCCCTGAGCTGATAATTGCACACTGTATATATATGTAGTGAATTATCACTCTGTATGCCATAATTATGTACAACTAAAATACTAATAAAAAGTAAAGATAAAAGTGAGAGTCTTCTACTTTTTTTTAAGAAGAAAGAAAGAAATCTAATCTTAGAACTCTGTACTAAAATATAATTATAGAAGTGAGCAATTGTACAAGCATTTTTAATTCTGGCATTATTTATTATCAAGGTCCATCCATACAATGGAATATTATGCAATCATTAACAGAATTATCTGCATTCGGTGACATGGAAAGATGCTCGTAATATGAGTGAAATAGATAAAGGAAATTGTGTCAGAGTGTGTAAATTGTGAAATAACCTTGTAGAATCCAAATAGGTATGTTTATATATTTTTTAAAGAAGGATATTGGGCAGCTCATAGATTTTTAAAAAGCTTCTGAAAAAAGAAAAATTTCAAGGTCAGGTATGCAGGGCTAATTCCTTAAACCACAAGGAGGAAATTACCAATCCTAATACCTCCATGGTGATTCTTGTGTGTATGGAATCTACTTTGGCTACCGCCAAAGTTGTCTCTGCTGCTTCCTTTAAAAAAAGGATTTTGCACCAACCTTCATTCTTCAGTTTAGTCACCACTGAGTCAAATTCTCCAAATTACTCTAAAGGGCAGAGGTTGGGTCACCAGCTTACACCCCAGTTGCAAAGAAACTTAGGAATCTTAGTTTTCGAATTTCTGACTTCAGGGAGTAGAACTACGAAAGCTGGAATTTCTCCAAATATAAGGAGGACATTTTTTAAAAACAGCTAGGAAGTCAGCATAATTAAAATTCATGAATGGAGTAAGAGTGGAAACACAGATTCCATCCCGAGTGTTGCAGTAGTTCAAGTGAAGAATAATGGGAGACTAGATAGGCCTTGCCTACAGCTGTAGCTCTGTGGCATCTGATCCCGTCAGATCTCAGAAGCTAAGCAGGGTCGGGCCTGGTTAGTACCTGGATGGGAGACTGCCAGGGAACACCAGAAGCTATAGGCTTGGGAGAAGGACCTGGCAACCCCCTCCCAAAAATCAATCTGCCATTGAAAACCCTATGAACAGCAGAAAAGCACTACAATAGTCTTTCCCCTGTTGTACAGAGGGTCGCTATGAGTCGGATACCGATTCGACGGCACCTAACAACAACAACAACAAGATAGGCCTTAATATGTTATAGGAAGGGCAACCATTCTCAAAGCATGACCCCTGACCACCAGCATTAAAACCCTCTTGGAACTTTATCAGAGATGGAAATTTCAGGCCCTACTGAACTTGCTAAATCTGAACCGAGGGAGAGGCCCAGCAGTGTGGTTTTATCAGGTCCCCCAGATGATTCTGACGTACCCTAACATTTGAGAACCACTGGTGTAAGAAAATAAATATTTGGAAGTAGTCCACAGACCTGGATGGATTTGACACAGAATTGAAAGGAGACAGAGTAAAATCAAACACCTAGATGTTTACTTGAGTAACTGGTTAGGTTGTTGTTGTTATTGTTAGGTGCCGTCAAGTGGGCATCCGACTCATAGCGACCCCTATAGGGTTTTCAATGGCTGACTGTTTCGGGATTGCCATGGGAGTGGGTTGCCACCTCCTTCTCCCATTTTTGCGGTGCTGGGAATTGAACTTGGGACCTCAGAGACTACAGCACAGTGCTCTACCAACTGAGCTAAATCCCAGCCCTACTGGTTAGGTAGTAGCACTTTTTACCACGATGGAGAGACTGTGAGTAGAACTGCTTGAGGGAATGAAGATTTGGGAATTCTCTGGTGGTCATGCAAAGTTCATGAGGCATCTAGGTGGAGACGTCAAGTAGGCAGCTGGCCGTGAGTCTGGTGTCTGGGGGAGAGGTCAGTGTTGGGGAGATAAGCAAGAAAAGCATCAACGTTCAGACAGGACTTAAATCAGAGGACAAGCGAGGGCAGCAAGGAAGGTAGTATACAAAGGAAAGCACATGGGATCCACAGTCAATGTCAAGGATCGGCAGAGCACTCAGCCCAGGAGCCGGAGATGGAGTGGTCAAGGGAGTAGGGTAACACAGGAAGCAAGAAAACAGTGTTTTCAGAAACAGGACATGGTCCACTCTGATTCAGCATGCTCAGAGAGACATAGTGAGAAAGCAGAGTTGTCTTTGGTGGTCAGGCTGGTGACTGGAAGATTCTAAGGCCCACTGGGCTTTTGAGTACCTTCCCCGGATTGAAGATTTAGTAACTCACCATCTTGCAGAAGATGAACAAGAGGCCCAAGCTTTGGGTCTGATCCACCAGGGAAGCAAGGATGCCTCCCTCCCCTGAGAACAAGTCGTTTCTCTAAGAGAAAATAAGAAACAGAACCATGTGGCAGAGGTGTTTCTCCCATGTATTTCTTTCCTGGGAGTGGAATGGACACATGAAAAACAGGGAGCTTCCCCACTGTCTTCCACTACAGAATTGCCTCAGGAAGCGGGGATATTAGTGGTTTAACAAGGTTTAAGAAGAAAAGGAGAAGCAGTTTTTCCAAAGTCAAAAAGAAAGTGAAACAATTCACCTCATTTGAATCTGTGGAGAACTGAGAAGGGACCCGGATTACACTCAGTTATATTGAATTAAGTTTGGCCTAAAGCTGCTACTGTACATATTTTAAATTCGATCTAAAAGCTTCTGTATACATAGTGAACTGTAACCTAGCTTGATGAGTACACAAACTGTAACCTACTCTTGTAACAACCAGCCAACTCTCAGCCAATCACAAGTCACCAACTGTTCAAATCACATGCAAATAAGGCAAGCAAGCTGCAACCAATGGGGCTTTCTCTGTACCTTGCTTCCATTTTCCGCAAGTTATTTCTTTTTCTTTGGCTATAAATATAACCCACTCATATGGTGGAGCAGGGCATTTTGAATCATCTTGGTCAAGCCTGCTGCCTGATTCTACAATCACAAAGAACGCCTATTAAGATCCGCAAAATTAGAGTTGGTTTAATTTTGTTTCTTAACAAGACTCAGGATCCAAAGTTGAAATAATTACTGAACTTCAAGATTAGAAAAGGGTGGACAAGTCAACCTTTCACAGTCTCCCTTCTGCCATCTGTCAAATAGAGGGAGGAGGTGTCAGTGGCAGCTCAGTATTGCCACAAGCCCGGACCTCTACTCAAATGGTGTCCTTGGCTTCATTGCAGAAATGAATTTCAAGATGAGTCAGAGAGTGAAATTAAGTTATAAAAATTTCTTTAGGTCCACACTTTAGAATAAACATGTACACTCAGAGAGAAAGTAAAATCTTAAGAGAATCATAGTACACATCCAAGACATGAATGCAGTCTTCTGGAGAGAGAAAGAAGCCCCTAGATGTCTTCACAATGGACATATATAGCCTTTGTGTCTTTTCAGGTACGTTGTTAAGGTCTAGAGAGGTACCAATGAGATTATAGGGTGGTACAAGGGAGTGGTCTAGGCATATGTTAACTAAATATGATCCATAATACTGTTTGTGAGATTAAGGTTAAAAACTCAGAGGTCACACACAGTTTTGACCTCAAACAGGCTTATTGCTACTTTAATATTTTCACTTACAATATCTCTCAAAATAATGTCTCTATGCCGGCAATCCTTACAGCAGGTTTTGTGGTAGTTGTGTCAAAGTCTTCGATTTTCAGCCAGTGAGATTTAAATCAGATCATGGGGAGAGCTCTTTTCCCTTCCCATGTCCCCTCAATTTTCCCTGTCTTTGTAGCCTGCCTCAGAGGAATAGATCTCTGTCTTGCCTCCGGCAAAGTGAGGAGATGGGAGCTGAGCTGGTTGGACTTGATTAAAGTTGTTATTGTGGATGACAGAAACACCCAATGCTACAGTCACGAGATTGCTGTCTGGGGAATCCATGCCTGTGCCACTCTGATGACTGGCTCCCCTGCCCGGACTTTCCCACCAAGTTTGCCAATTTCACCAACCTCAGCTCTGCCCAAAGTCTCCAAGAGTAAGAATTAAAATTCCCATCCCTCAGATAAGAATGCCATGAGCACTTAAGGATTCTTCCAAACTCACTCTGCTCTGTGCACACTTGAACTAGGCTTCTGACGTCATCACCACTGATAGCTATGGGGTCCTGGGGAACCTCATGTCTCTGAAGTGAGCTGCTTCTTACCACATGGGTTTCTGGATTCAGTAGGGAAACTTCTTCCATCACACACACGAACAGACCTCCACCCCAGAGGCTCTTCCTAAAACTTGAATGTCACTGGTAAATTCTCTAGCCACATTCCCTGTGACTGTGCTTTTGTCACATGTCACCCCACCAGGAACATACCGCCCTAGGAATGGTCCACCCAATCATCAGATACATCCTACAAATAAGGACCACATGTCCAACCTGGCCAAGACCCCACTGAAGGTGACCACCATGACTTTGCACCTCCCAGCTGGTCTCAACATGTTCCACCCCTTAGTCCTATGGCTAGACTCTGCATGATCACTTGACAGACACTTAGAGAACACTTATCATGTGCCAGGCACTGTGTGAAAAGCTTCACAGACAATAAGTTATTTAATCCTTATAACAGCCCAAGCTGTACAACGTTAGGGAAGCTACTCAACCTCCCTGTGTCTGTTTCCCAATCTGAAGAAAAGGGATTCAAAACTCTACCAGGAAGGATTGTTATGACAAACACAAGTTAATACATTTAATGCACTAAAACAACAATGCTGAGCACAGAGAAAGCACTACATAATTATTTGTGATGCAAATAATGGGGATAAGGACAATGATTGGTACAAGAACACATGGGGGGATCCATGTGCCAATGTTAGGGGTTAAGGGAAAGATCCTGGGAAACCACTCCCTTGGTGAGCAGCTGAGCCAGGTTGTTAGTGAAAGAGCTCGTCACACCTTTGCTCTGGGTCCTTTCAATTGTCCCACAGGAACACAGTGTGAGATGAAAGCAAATACTTCAAGCCCTTAAGACGTATAGATGGGTTTGCTAATCTGTGTTTACAGAATACTGACAATGGAAAATTCGTGTTCCCCATCTGACTGGCCCTGAGAACAACGCCAAAGATTTCCTGTAACGAAAGGAACTAAAAATACTTTTTGATGATGGAGAGAGTGGAAGTTGAGCAACACCAAGTAAAATACAGAAATGATACCAGGCAGCACCCAAGCAACAAAGCGAGCAACCCACCTAACTTTTGATCTCCTCGTCTTGCCTCGAGACTCAGTACATTTGGGGTTTTCCCAGGAGGCTATGTTGTGTCTATTTTTATCTTTTTTCCATAGTACTGGGGTTGAACCCAGGGCCTCACGCACGCTAGACAGGCACTCCACTACTGAACTGCACCTCCAGCCCTTTTTATTTTTTATTTTGAGACAGGGTCTTGCTAAATTACACAGGCTGCCTCTGGCCTTGAACTCGTGATCCTCCTGCCTCAGCCTCCCAAGTCACTGGGATTACAGACATGCACCACTACACCCAGCCACACCATGTCTTTTTGTTTGCTTGCTCCACTTACTTTTACAGAGAAAAATATTCAGTCAACTTTAACTAAGGCTAAATTATTGTATAAAATGGTTAAACACCGAAATCACTAACTTTCTCCTCTGTGTCATAGTTTGAAGATCCTCAAGAACTAAGAATACATTCTGTTCTTTGGAGACTCAATAGTGTCTTCCATATTTGTTACCAAATTAATGTTAAAATTAAATATGTCCCATATACCTTCACATTATTGTTAAGTATAACTGTTCTGTTAAACCTTTATGTAATGGTTTTTATAGTTTGCAAAATTAGTCAGGTGTATTATCTTAATTACTTTCATCTCCACTTTGTGGGACATAGTCACTATCCCCCACACACTACCTTTTTTACAGGTGAAGAAACTGAGGCACAGAAAGGCAAAGAAACTTGACTGAGATCTCACTGCCAACTAGTGATAGCCTTTGGACACCCGTGCCCCTACTCCTTCCTCTCCACCCCACTGAAACCCTGCAATTCAGTTTTACTCTTTGTTTAGGGGACAGCCCATGCCAAAAGGAGGCCTCAGCCTGGGCAAGAGGAACCTTCTCTTTTCCTTTGCAAATAAGTTTTTCCTTTCTCCCATCTGGAAAAGGTAGCTTGGCGGCCAATTCAGTGAGCAATTCAGTGATTTAGGAACAAATATGTAGTATTGCTGAGTCTCTCCAGATGTGGGGCTAAATAAGGCACCAGTAGACATTCTGGATCTCACACCTCCTGAGGCCAAAGTGGGAGCAGAAGGGACCCTAAGAGCAGCCGAGAGAATAAAAATAACATTCTGATCGAAGAAGAATGCCTACTATGTGCCAGCAACTTTTTATAGAGGTAGTATTCAGGATACATAGCGAGTAAATTATGTGGTATAATATTACCATTTTCTTCCTTCCAGTGCCCCACCCCGTGGCAATATTATCCACCCCTGAACTATTGAACTCAGGAGTGACTATATGACTTGTGTTGGCTGATGAAATGTAGACAGAGTTGACACATGTCTTCCAATTTGTGGTTTGCCATCTGTCTTTTTTATCCACCACCATACAATGGCCATGTTCCAGAGACAGGCTGCCCAGACATATTTGGAGAAGCCAAGCTTAATGAAACTACTATGTTGTGAGCTACTGATGTTCTCAGATTGTTGTTATAGCAGCATCACTTAGCCTCTCCTGACTGGTAACCCTACATGAGATTCCACAGCTGGCACCTGGTACAGCCAGAATAGTACACCTCTAACATTTAACCAATGCTTCCCCAGTGCATAAACTATGCCAAATGTTTCACAAATAGTATCCCAATTAAGTCTCTCAATGAGCCCATAGCTTATATATACAGTTCTTGCTCCTTTTTTTTTTTTTTTTTTTTTTTTTTTGTGATACTGGGGGTTGAACCCAGGGCCTCGAGCCTGCATTCTTTACAAGTGCTAGACCACTGAGCTGCATCCTCAGCCCATTTTTTTTTTACTTTTTGAGACAGGGTCTCGCTAAGTTACACAGACTACCTCTGGTCTTGAACTTGTGATCCTCCCGCCTCCACCTCCCAAGCCACTGGGATCACAGGCATGCGCCACCACACCCGGTTTGCTCCAACTTTTGAGTTAAGGAAGGTCTGTTTTCTGTATCTGTAACAAAATACCTGAAGCCAGATAATTTGTGAAGAACAGGACTTCATTTGGCTCATGGTTCAGGAGGCCAGGAAGTCCAAGAATATGATACTTTTATATACCTGCCCTCTGGGCTCCTTGCTGCATCATAACATGGTACAGGATATCACTTGGTCAGATAAAGCAAGTGTGCTAGGTTGGGTCTCTCTTCCTCTCCCTATAAAGTGACTAATGCCATCTTGGAACCCCATGCTCATGACCTTTTCAAACCCTAATTATCTCCCAAAGGCCCCACTTCTAAATACCATTAACATATGAATTTGGGTATTAACTTTTGGAGAACATATTCAAACCATAATAAGAACATTTCCACTCACATGGCTGGTAAGGAAGATGCAGGACTTGAACCCAGATGGCTCTGTATTGATATCCTAAGCTCTTAATCACTAGTCCAGTCTGTATCCTTGTTCATTTATCAAAAAAACAGAGCTTGAGAAATTGAAAGGAGTGGGATGAGTTTGACCACCACTGTGAGGCTGTCAGATGGTACTTAAGCACTTACAAAATCATGAGGATAATAGGAACTGCTCCAGCTGATGACCAACCACTTGGTGAACACCTTGCATGTGGGCAAAGAAGGTGGAAGCATCCAGAGCTTTCTCACCCTGCCTTTCTCCCTCCGTAGCTCAGAGCTCCTGTGCAGCTGCTGCCTCGGAGTTCCCACAGCCTCTCATAATGGACAAATGGAGACACAAAGATATCCTTGTGCTTCATGGGTAGAGCCAGCAGGAGGATGAGGAATAGAAATAACAAAAACTTTGGAATGACCTAGATCTGAGTTCAAGGTCTGGCTTTGTCATTGACCTGATTTGACACCTTGGTCAAGTTATCTCCCTTTCTGCATCTGTGAAATGAAATAAATAAGATAATCATGGCTATCTCATTATTATTTGGAGGTTATTTGGGGATGATTTGGGGGAGAAAATCTGATCATTTGGACAAGTGTCTTGTACCAGGCCTGGCTAATAATAGGTACCTGATAAATGTTAGTTCCCAAATGAATTTCCCAGAAAAGCATTGTGTGGACTCTTGCTGTTCTGTTGTGCCTGCCCTGTCCCTTTGCTCCTAATCTACCTGTCCCTTCCACGCTTGATCCAAAAGAGTTACTGGTGTTCTGGTTGGAGGTGTTTCCTGATCTATCTTAAACCTGAAAACATCTTTCCCTGGAATACAGCTTGGAAATGGAGATGGGTGTCTTGAAAGCAAGGTTAGGCTCAAAGAATATTAAGCATTAAACAAGCCACAATTTAGTCTTAGAAACTATTTTTGAAATATTATTTCTAGGCGAAAATGTGAACCAGTGGTTTGAATCTAAAATGTCCTCATGTCCCCATGTGTTTGAAAGTTTGGTCCCCAGCTCATGGTGCTGTCTTGAGAGGTTATAGAACTTGGGGTGGCAAGATCTAGCTTTATGGAAGTAGGTCACTGTGGCAGGCCTTTGGAGGTTTTACCACAGATCTGCGGTTCTGGTCGCTCTCTGCTCCTGATGGGTCAAGATATGAGGTTCTCTGTCACAAGCTCACCATGCCTGCCCTGCCACCATGCCTCCTACCATTATGGACTGGCATCCTCTATACATGATCAGTTGTTTCTCCCATAAGTTGTTTTGATCAGTTTCTCTGCCTTGAAGACCAACGAGCTAACACAATGATCTTTTGAAAGAGAGCAGTAAATACATCTACATGTGTATATTTATTCCAATCATCCACTTATATGCAGTTACCCCAATCATGAAACAAGAATGACATATTTTGACCATTCCCAACTAACTCTTACAGACATGGAAACATTTTCTTAGTGACCAGTAAATAGAACAGCATACCCTCTTCCTCTTGCCCGCTCAGCCCTCAAGCCCTCCATGGCTGAGATGTGGAGCCAGAGGACCCAAGATTCAACCACAGGCCTCCTGCCCTCTGTGTCACCAAGCTCCTCACGTTTGTCTTAAGAAGAATGGGGTAAGAAAGGATTTTCAAATGTGCAACTCCTTCCACACAGGAAGGTTGAAGGTCAGAGCTGGAAAGCCTCTAAGTAGCTTCAGTGAAGGTGCAGAGGAAAGAAGTTCCATGTCACCACTGGCGTATTTTCTCTCTATTCCAGCGCTTCAAACCTATGAAAACTTGGATTCAGATTGAGGTTCAAGTAGGTGTGGGTTCAATACTTTAAAATGTAGAGGTTTCAGGTCTTGTTCGGGTTCCGGTTTAAATTTTTGATCCTATGTGAAGATCCCCGCTGTGTCTCTCAGCTTGTCATGCTGTGGGGGCTTGAGTGTGGCTGTGATGCTGAAAGTTATGCCACTGGTATCTCAGATACCAGCAGGGTCACTCATGGTGGACAGGTTTCAGCTGAGCTTCCAGACTAAGACTAGGGAGAAGGACCCGATAGCCCATTCCTGAAACAATTATCCACTGAAAATCGTATGAATAGCAGAGAAGCACTGTTAATTATGGGGCTGGAAAATGAGGCCTCCAGGCTGGAAAGCATTCAATAAATGACAGGGAAGCAGGGTGAGGTGGCGCACGCCTATAATCCCAGCAGCTTGGTAGGCGGAAGCAGGAGGATCGCAAGTTCAAGACCAGAGGCAGTCTGCGTAATTTAGCGAGACCCTCAAAAAAGTCTCAAAAAAGCAAAAAAAAAAAAAAAAAAAAAAAGAAATGACAGGGAAGAGTTTCCTCCTTAAAAGCAGATTTGACTTTAATGACAGGAATGATGTAAAGCCCCTAGGACGTCCTTTTGCATATCTCTAATTCTTGCAAAACTCTGTGAATTAGGAATTATTATTTCCATCTTATAATTGGGAAACAGTAGCTCACAGAATAAGCTTCATGCTATCATAGCTATGGATAAAATTCTCCCAGCAGGCCATGTGCTAAAAGGCTTGGTCCCAAGGCAGTGCTATGATAGGTGGTGGAACCCTTAAGAGGTGGGGCTTAGCGGGAGGCCCTTAGGTCATTGATATATGTACTTAAAAGGAATTAGGGGACCTCAGCCCATTCCTCTTCCTCTTTTGCCTGCTGGCCATGAGGTAAGCAGTTTGTGCTGCCACAAGCTCCCTGCCATTGCCATCTTGTACCCCCATGAGAAGCCTAAAAACAATGGTTCCACCTAATTGTGGACTAGAATCTTGGAAGCCATCAGTCAAATGTCTTCTGTTTAGAATTAAATTATCTCAGGTATTTTTTTATAGTAATAGAAGGTTGATTAACACAGAAAATCTGCACTAGGACTTTTGGTAAAAGATTTCAAACTCTTGCATTAATCTGTGAAGGTGAAATTATATTCCCATTTTACAGTGGAAGAACTGCAGCCCATATACAGGTATTCCATGTCTAAGACAGAATTTTCCTGCTTCTTGATGAATATGAGTCCCCCATAAAAAGCTTTGCCCTCTAGAGGAGGAGAGAGCTGGTAAGAGTGTCTGAACCCTGCTTATCCACAGAGCATTGTACTGACCTTTGCAGAGGAAGACAGTAAAGGGAAGGCACCAGCCTTGCCCTCATCGAGTCTCCAATGCAAGAGTCCTCTGGCTCAAGTTCTGCTGACTTTTCCCCTTGGTTTGCAGATTTGGCAACTAAAGATAGTTCTACCAACACAGTACACTTTGAATTATTCCTAATTACCTTGAATTCTAAAGCCATGTCATTCTGGGCTCTACCAGGAAATCCCACAAGCAGATGGCTTAAATTCCTTCAGATCTTGAAAGGTGAGGAACTAAAAATTACTTCTCTTCCTGGTTATCCTAATGATTTTCCTTGTGATTTGTAAGAAGACTGACTTAGTCTCTCTGTGTCTCTTTTCAAGTTTATTCCCTTTCAGAATACAGGTTATACAAGGAAAGGCATTCATGTAGCCAATCTTTGCTTTTGCTTGGGAAGTGTGGGTTTGGGAGGGACCTTAGGGGGAATGTTGTTAGAAGGATCATGAGCCCCTGACATAAATTTCATGGAGAAGGCAGAAAGGAACAGGAAGGAGGAGAAACTTATATGCTAGCCATTTTTATATACAAGATCCAAACATCCCTGTGAAGTGTCCTTATTTTACAAGTGGAGAAACAGAGGCCTGGAGAGATGAAGCACAAGGGGAAAGGTCATAGGCATCCTTAGTCAAGTGCAAGCTCTTCCTACTACTGGCTGCTTTTAAAGAAGAAAGCAGTGGAAGCTGAGTTAGGAGGGAGGGTGGATGGTGTCACGCCCCTTATTAGTAGTCATTGGAAATGATCATTGCACAGCCTTCTCCAGCTTCCAGGATGTCTATTCCAGCACTTCCCAAAGAAGAAATTCAAATTAGGGCTGAGGAACATTTCCCAAAGACTTCATATCAATAAATGCCCCCCCCCATACATGCACACAACAAGGTGTTCCCTTAATAAATAAGATTTGAACTGTTTCTTGTACTTCAGGACACCTCAGAACCTTTCTTGTGTTCACAGTGTCCCATGAGTGTCCAAGAGGAAGGTATAGAGTGATGTTAGTCAGGGTATGCCCTAGGCTGCTATAACAAAGAGACCCTAGGACATGGTGGCTAAACTAGCACAGAAACTAATTTCTCTCTCATACATCCATACAGAAATGAGTGATCCAAGGCTGACCAGTAGCTTTTCCATCCTCAACCCCTCGCTTCCAACATGGCACCAGCAGTCCTCAGGAAGGGAAGCTGGAAGAGAGAGCCTGGGGCAAGCAGCTTTCTCTTTAAGGAAATACTGTGGAAACCACACATTTCTTGCTCCTTATCACACTAGTCTGAACTTAACCATGTGGACTGCAGAGTTGGGACCTGGAATGTTCCCAAAGGCCAATGTGTTAAAAGCTTGTTTCCCAGGGTGGCAGTACTGGGAGTTGGTAGATAGAACCTTTCAGAGGTGGAACCTAGTAGGAGGTCGTGGTCACTGGGAACAGGCCCTGGAAGGAGACTGCAGGACCCAGTGTATCCTTTCTCTCTTTCAATTCCGGGCCATGAGGTGAACAGTTTAGCTCTGCTACTCACTCCTACCATTACATTAGCACCCACACCAGAGGCCTAAAAACAACGCATCTACCCAACCGCAGACTGAAATGCCCAAAACCATGAGCCCAAATCATCCTTTTCTCTTCATATGTTCATTATCTCAAGTACTTGTTATGGTAACAAAAAACTGATGAACACATGGCCACAACCAGATCCGAGGGAGGCTAGCAGAGACAATCTCCAGCCAGGTGTCCAAGTGGCCAGTTGAAATTCAATGTTCTGTTACCAGAACTCACAAAGGGGGAACAAACACCAAAGGACAATTAGCAGTTTCTCACTGTCCCCAACTTTATTTGCTCTCCAAATATTTTTTAGGTAATGCCGACTTCAATTAGTGTCTCATGAAGTATGATATCAGTCAAGATAGGCTAGTCAGTCATGCGGTAAGGAAGAGCCCCCAGATTCCAGGGCTTTCAAAGAGCATGAGTTCAGTCCTTATCCATGTCCATGGGGGAGGGGTTGCGGAGATGGTCTGCCCTTCTCTCTGGAAAGGAGGTTGATGGAGAGGCTGTCCTCCAGAACAAAGAAAAAGCGGGAGGGTGAATCATAAACCACTGCTTCCAACTTCAAAGAAAATGGCATTTCATAGCCTTCATCACAGGCAACCAGGCCTTTGCTCTCAGAATTGAGGCTGCCGATCAGACAGATCCGCCTGGTTCTCTTTGGATGGCCAACACCAGCTCCAGATGAAGGTGGTAATTGACAAGAACGTTTCCAGTTGCTGCTCTCTCCGTATCTGTGTTTGTTCAATCAAAAGGCAGGCTCTATTTCTCTAGCCATTGAATCTGGGCGGAGTTTGTAACTTGCTTTGACCAATGGAATGGGCGGAAGCGACATTGTGCCGGTTCTCAACGTAGGCCTCATGAGGCCTTGGCCACCCTCTTTTGCCCTCAGAATGCTGCCATCACGTGATGATCACCAGGCAATCAAGCTTGGGTGCATCTGCCGGAGGACAGTAGGCCACGTGGAACAGACGTGAGCCATCCTAGCTGAGAGCCTCCCACACCAGCTGGCCGCTGCCAACCTAGCAGGTGGAGGGAGGCGCGTGAGTCCAGGTGATGGGCCCAGGCTGATGACTCACAGCTAGATAAATGGCTATTGTTTTATGTCACTGAGTTTAGGGTTATGTCACTAAGTTTAGGGTGGTATAACACAGGCAAAAGCCAACTGGCCTAGTGATTCAAGCCTTAAAGCTGGCATTCCTTGAAAGACTCAGCACCGTGAGCCGTAGAGGCTTTGCCAGAATCACATTGAGAACTGGCCTGTGAAGACACCACTGTGTCTGCCACTGTGGGCACCAGCACTGCAGCTGTACCCTAACCTGGGCCCTCATTGCTGCCACTGGGGCCGCTGTCTCCAGGCAACAGGATAGAACTGGTACTGCTGGCACCTATCTCCAGAGGCAGGTCAGGCTCAGGCGAGATATTCTATACATTATAAGACACAAAGACAAGGACACCCAGCCAACAAAGCTGGAGGCCTGGGGCCAGGGTACAGGAGGCTTAATGCAGTGCTAGACATTGACCTAGTAGTAGTTGGGTCATGAGGAGGTTCGGCACAGGCGTCCCTGGGCAGGGAAGAGGGGGATGTGGCAATATCTCGGCATCAACCCTTGCTGAAGCACTTCAGTTTGTGAACAGCTAATGAGGACATCCGGTGCACTTCACTTTCCCCTGACAACCCAGGCCCAGGTAAGGAGATACTATGATTTGAATACGTTTGACCCCTCTGAACCTCAGGTTGAAATTGGATTGGATTGTGGCAGTGATTATGGGGGATTTCGCCATGAGGAAAGATTAATGCCCATCTCTCAGGGCTAAATCAGCGACCATGTGAGTAACGAATTACCCACTCGTTGGAAAGTGAGGCTCCCCTCACACGTTGCCTCTTTTGCATGCGCCCCTCGGCTTTCCACTTTCCACTATGAGTTGAAGAAATAGCAGGTCCTTCCCAGAGGCTGAGATGAGGCACGTGCCCTGCTCTCAGACTGCCCAGCCTCCAAGACCATGAGCCAAAACAGAGCTCCATTTTTTCTGAACCACCCCATCTCAGGTATTCTGTTATAAACACATGAAGAGAGGAGACCAGAATTACATGCTCAGCTTAATCAAGATTCTCCCGACCTTCGTTAACTGAGGTTCAGGTCACTTTTTTTCTTTTCTTTCTTTTTTTTTTTTGTTTTTTTCCCATACTGAGGGTTGAACCCAGGCCCTCCCGTTTGCATGCTCTGCAAGTGCTGGACCACTGAGCTGCACCCTTAGCCCATTTTTTTACTTTTTGAGACAGGGTTTCGCTAAATTACGCAGACCGCCTCTGGTCTCAAACTTGCGATCCTCCTGCCTCCACCTCCTGAGCCACTGGGATTACAGGCGTGCGCCACCGCGCCCGGCCAGGTCACATTTTCTGGGCACACAGCAAGTGAACCAGAGAATAAACTCAGGACTGTGCCAGCAGGGAAGGAGGGGGAAAGGGAGGACGGATTAGCATCAACAATCAGTACCATTACACATATTCCAATCCACTCCCCAGTGGTGACATGGGGTGGGAGACATGGGCCAGGGAACCTCAAGTCCCAAGAAGTTAACCATTAGTGAACCGTGGAAATAGTGATGGCTACAGAGGCCTACAGGTCACTGATCATCCAGTTTGCCTATCACAGGGGTTTCCTAAGATGTGGGGCTTTCCATGCTAAAATCGGCAAAGTCCTGGAGAAATCAGGACAGATCAGTCACCTACAGCAAGGGCACCGAGTCCATGATCTGCACAATGTCCCTCAAGAGGAACTACAAAAAGCCAGACAGGTCTTGCCCAAGGTCATGCTGCTAATTCATTTATCCCCTTTCTTCAAATGGGCAAGTGATTGATGTCACTTAATTGTAAAAAAGCCTGTGACGTGGCTTTTGTTGCTCAAGTGAAGAAGATAGAATCCTAGTCTTTCATAATAATACTAAAATAGCCTTTACTGAGGGGCTGTCATCTGTGCAGCGTGGGTCTAGGCACTTTGCATGTATTGCTTCATTTAAGCTTTACCATAATTTTAGGAAAGAAGCGCCACTTTTATCCCCATTCTCAGAAAAATGGACACAGAGAGATTAGGTAACTTTCCAAAGTCACACAGCTATTAAGTGGCAAGACTAGGCCATGGCGGGCAGTCGGTGCCCTTGGCATACCCTGCACATTCCAGTCACATATACACTGATGGAGACCACGTTCCTGCCTATATCCACCCAACTCCAAAGCCAATGGATCTCCCTGACCTCCGCTCCAGGTGAAGTGTCCTCTAGGGCCTTTCAGCATCTGGAAGAGGGATAGGAGACTGAAAGGTCAGCTGCATTGCACCTAGGTTGAACCTCTGTTCCAGAGGCTGAGTGTGGGATGGGAGAGCAGAGGGGAGACAATGCTGTGGGGGGTGGGGGGCAGGACTTGCCATACAGTACTGGACACCACTGTCCACCAGCTATCAGAGCAAACAGACTAGGAACCTGACCCAAATGATGACGGCCCCTTCATGTAGGGCTGCTGCTTCATGTAGGGTTTTCTATGGCTGATTGTCAGGAGTGGGTTGCCAGGTCCTTCTCCCATTTTTGTGGTGCTGGAGATGAACCCAGGGCCTCAGAGACTGCAGAGCAGCATTCTAACAACTAAGCTAAACATAGCCCCTCATGTAGGGTTGTTGTTAGGTGCCATCGAGGCAGTATCCCACTCATAGTAACCCTACATACAACAGGTGAAACACTATTGTTAGTGCTTCTCTGCTATTCATAGGGTTGTCAATGGTGGATTGATTGGGAGTGGGTTGCCAGGTCCCTCTCCCAAGCCTACAGCACCCGGTGTTCCCAGGCAGTCTCCCATCCAAGAACTAACCAGGGCTGACCCTGCTTAGCTTCCGAGGTCTGACAGTATCGGATGCCACAAGGCTATGGCTGTAGGCTCAAGTACGGTTAGGGGAATCAAATATTCACTCAATGGCTTCAACTCAACGGAAATAACTGAACTCACGAATATCAAAGCTATGCTGAGCAAATAATCCAAGAAGCCGGACTTTATGAAGAAGATCGTGTCATCCAGATTAGAGGAAAACTCATTAACAACTTGCATTATGCAGATGACACAACTCTGCTTGCTGAAAGTGAAAAGGATTTGAAAAATTAACTGAAGAACACAGTCTTCAGTATGGATTGCACCTCAAAATCAACAAAACAAAAGTGCTTATAACTGGGTCAGTAGGCAACTTCATGATAAATGGAGAAAAGATTGAGGTTGTCCAAGATTTTGCTTTACTTGGTTTTACAATCAACACCCTTGGGAGCACCTGTCAAGAAATCAAAAGACTGCCAGGTATGGTGATACACGACTATAATCCCAGCAGCTTGGGAGGCAGAGGAAGGAGGATCACAAGTTGGAGACCAGAGGCAGTCTGTGTAATTTATCAAGACCCTGTCTCAAAAAGTAAAAAAATGGGCTGAGGGTGCAGCTCAGTGGTCCAGCACTTGCAGAGCATGCAAGCACAAGGCCTTGGGTTCAACCCCCAGTACCGCAAAAAAAAAAAAAAAAAAAAAAAAAGGAAGAAAGAAAGAAAGAAATCAAAAGACTAAGCCGGGCGTGGTGGCACATGCCTGTAATCCCAGCAGCTTAGAAGGTGGAGGCAGGAAGTTCACAAGTTCAAGACCAGAGGCAGTCTGCAAAATTTGGCGAGACCCTGTCTCAAAAAAGTAAAAAAATAAAATAAAAAATAAATGGGCTGGAGGTGTGCCTCAGTGTGTGTACAGCACTTGCAAAATACGCAAGTGCGAGGCCCTGGGTTCAATTCCCAGTACCACAAAAAAAGAAAAGGAACAAAAAAGAAAAGAAAAGAAAAGAAGTCAAAAGACTCATTGCATTGGGAAAAGCTGATGCAAAAGACCTGTTTAAAGTATTAAAAAGTAAAGGTACCACACTGAAGATGAAGGTGCCCTGGACTCATGCCATGGTATTTTCAGTTGCAACATATGCTTGTGAAAGCTGGACATTGAATAACGGAAACAGAAGAATTGATGCTTTTGAATTATGGTGCTGAAGATGAATATTGAATATACCATAGACTGGCAAAAAACCAATAGATCTGTTCTTGAAGAAATGCAACCAGAGTGCTCATTTGTAGCAAAGATGGCTAGTCTGCATCTTATATATTTTGGACATGTTGTCAGGAGGGACCAATCCCTGGAGAAAGACATCATATTTGGGAGACTGGTGGGTCAACAACAAAAAAAAGGAAGATCCTTAACTAAATGGATTGACATAGTTGCTGCACCAATGCACTAATAAAAAAAGATCGTGTGCTTGACACAGAGTTGGGGGGCTTTTTGTGCTATTGTACATAGGGTTGCGATGAGTTGGACTTGACTCGACAGTACCTAACAGTTACAACAATCAAATACGAAAGAAAATCAAATTAACCCAAAGTGGCAATAGCATCCCTTATCTTCCTTTTTCCCTTGATGATTTGTTTTCAAGGTTGCTTTTGTGTAAAATTTCAGGCCTCAGATTTCAGATTTTGCTGAAGGAAAGCAAGCAGCAAGGAGGATTCATTTTTGTTTGTCCTTACAGATTCCCACTACAATCAATTTACGTCCAAACCCGCCAGCCCACAGGCGGGGGAAAGGGCTTGTGTCTGCATTTTTGCCCTTACACAGAAGGTTGAATTTCTTCCTCTTCACACTGACACTCTCACTTCCTTTGCCGCCAGGCCGAGGGGCCAGCAGATGGTGGAAGAGGAGACCTCTTTCCGAGGTGTGTCGGGACTGAGCCTGTGTTCAGAGTTTCTTTTGAGATGATTGGACTGCTCCATCCAGCGTTGTCGAGGTGAGTGACTGGCAAATCACCTGTGTCACAGTGATTATAAAAATATTTAATATCCTTTAGCTCATGACATTTTTTTTGCAATGCTTGGGTAGAATCAAAAGTTTTGTGCACGCTAGACAAACTCTCTACGATCAAGTTGTATCCCTTGTTCCCAACTTACGGTTAGGTAAATTGGTTTTTGCCACCAATACCTCAAGGTGTGATGAGTAACCATCGCCTTCCCCTGTAAATGGCTGCACAGAAATGTTCTGGTCACATTGCCTTCTTCCTAATGAGGCTGTGCATGATGCAGCTGAAGATCAGGCCCCGTCTACAAAGGACCAGCTGTCTAGTCCATAAGCAAAATGCACCTCTGGGCTTATCTCATGTTCCGCTTTTTTCTTCCTTTTTTCTGCTTATTGATAAATGTTGGTGGGGTACAGAGTAATACAACATTTATTATGGCATCACTTTTGGTTACACTTTCATCAACTTACAAAGTTTATGGAACTTTTTGACTAATGTGTCGTAAAACTCATAAGCATATATGGGTTATATTCCCCCACTTTCCCCAAGTACTCATGAAGTTGAGATTATCCTCCCTCCTTTTATCCTTTTATGTTGTTTCTCCTCCCCTCCCACCTTCTACAACCTTCACTTCCTTTTGCTAGTCTTCTCCCTCCTTCTTTCTACTCTTTATACTTTCCCTATTTTGCTAAGTTTAATTGTTCATTTTGCATATCTACTTATGTACAGATTTTTCTTGCTTTAAGTAAGATTCACCTACCACATATGAGCAAGAACATAAGGTATTTCTCTTTGAGCCTGTGTTCATTCACTTAAGATGATATTCTTCAGTTCCCTCCATTTTGCTGCAAATGACATTATTTCATTCTTTTTTATTACTGAGTGATATTCCATTATGTATATGTACCACAGGTTTTTTTTTTTATCTGTTCTTCTGTTAATAGGCATCTTACCTGATTCCATATCCTTGCTATTGTGAAAAGTGCTGCATTAAATATGGAGGAGCAGAAGTCTCTGTGGTATAATGATTTGTCTCCCTTTGGGTATATTCCCAGTAGTAGTATAGCTGGGTCATATGGTAGTTCTGTTTTTAGTTTTCTGAGATATCTCCATATTGGTTTCTAAAGTGGTTGAATTAATTTACAGTTCCACCAGCAGTGCAAAAGAGTTCCTTTTTTTCCCACGCCGGCATTTGTTATTATTTGCTTTGTTGATTTTGGCCATTCTTACTGGAGGTAGGTGGAATCTCAGAGTTGTTCTGATTTATATTTCCCTAATGGCTAGGGATATTGAGCATTTTTTCATGTGTTTCTTAGCCCTACAAACTTCTACATTTGAGAAGTGTCTATTCAGTTCCTCTGTCCACTTGTGTATTGGATTATTTGTTGTCTTGGGATTTGTTTTCCTGAGTTCTTTGTAAATTCTAGAAATTAGTCCTCTATCAGATGTGTAGGATCCGAAGACTCTCTCCCATTCACTCACCTCACATTCTTCTAACACCATGCATTCTTTTACTTAGCCTTGCAGAGAAACACAAGGAGTATTCTGGAATCACAGACACCTACAGTCTTTTGGCGTGTTTAAAGTTTTAGACACTTCTTTTTAAATAAGTTCCTCCAGAAATGCACCTGCTGATCAAGTTGGTTGTTTATTTGAAAGCCGGCTACTTTCTTGAACTTTACTGCTGGGCTCTGTGGGGGACCAGGAAGAGCCCACTACCTACCAACTATCCTCAAATTTTAGTGTAATAATTTTTTTTAATTTAAACACTCATCATATTTTTGTATCACACCTCATACATCTCACCGTATTGCCCAGAAGAGCCCACCACATACCTCTTATCATCAAAATTGTTAGGTAATTGAAAGAGTATTCATATTTATTCATGCAGTTGTTCATTCACTCACACATGCATTTTCTATATAATTATTGAGCACATGCTATGCACTGGACATTTAGAAAACAATACAAGCTCTAGCCCTCAGAGCAGGGGCTAACGGGTTTCAACTGAGCACTTGAGAATAAGAATAAACCACAGAGATACAAAATGGGCAAGGGTTTCTAGGTAACGTGATCAAGAAAATGGATTATGAATAGACGCAAAATGACCCTGGGGTATAGTGTAGATAAAGGAAGGGGTAAGTGAGCTCGCATCTCCTTTGCCTATTGAACATCATTCACATTCTATCTAAGACTACTCTGCTCACTTTCAATACGCATCTCTTAAAACTTAAGTGGGGATGTTTTAAAGGAGCCCAGAAAAGAATAAATAAAATTTTTTAAACAATAGAAAGTAAAATCTAAAAAAAAAAAAAAAACACAGAATGATGCTTAAAAGGAAAACTTAAGGGCATTAGAGAGAGGTGGAAAAGGTGTGACCCAAAACTCGGATGAATGTTTCAGTTTTTTTAAAAGTTATTGCAGGCCAGGGTTTGTGGCGCACGCCGGTAATCCCAGTGGCTGGGGAGGCGGAGACAGGAGGATCGCAAGTTCAAGACCAGAGGAAGTCTGCGTAATTTAGTGAGACCCTGTCTCAAAAAGTAAAAAAAAAAAAAAAAAAAAAAAAAAGGGCTGGGGGTACAGCTCAGTGGTCCAGCACTTGCAAAGCATGCAAGCACAAGGCCCTGGGTTCAACCCCTAGTACCGCAAAGAAGTTATTACAGTAAAATACATATTGCCATTAATCTCCCTCAAAATGTCCCCCCTGGCTTGGAAGCCACTTGTCCCATTGTTCTTGCCACTTCCTGGAGCAGTTCTGGAAGACCTCTCTCACCAGTGTCTTTAGTTGTGCTGCCATGGCTGCTCTGACGGCCTGAGTCCATTCAAAATGTTTATCTTTCATGGTCATTTTGACTTTGGGGATGAGCCAGAAGTCACACCATGCCAGATCTAGTAAATAGGATGGATGAGGACACCCTGTAACGTTTATTTGACAGCAATTGCTGTGTCAGAAGTGTTCTTTGTGAGCCATAACTTAGGGCCACTTTAAAATACACCTTCTCCAGACAATAGAAAGAGTAAAAAGAAGAGCCCGGTGCGGTGGCCCACGCATCTAATTCCACTGGCATGGGAGGCAGAGGCAGGAGGATCACAAGTTCGAGACCAGAGGCAGTCTGCGTAACTTAGACCCTGTCTCAAAAAGTAAAAAAAAATGGGCTGTGGGCGCAGCTCAGTGATCCAGCACTTGCAGAGCATGCAGGCTCGAGGCCCTGGATTCAATCCCCCAGTACTACAAAAAAAAGAAAGAAAGAAAGAAAAAAAGAAAAAAAAAGAAAAAGGAAAAAAGGAAAGAGTAGAAAGAAGAAGGGAGGGAACTAGTGGGGGAAGTGAAAATTGTGGAAGGTGGAAGGGAGAGAAGAGTCAATGTAGACGGATAAAGGGGGAGGGTATAATCTCAATGTAAACAGCACAACTTCATGAGTACATTGGAAAAGTAGGGGAATAGGACCCAAGTATGCATTTGAGTTTTACTACATATTAGCCATAGTCTCCATAAACCTTGTGGGTTGATGAAAGTGTTGCCCAAAGTGATGTAATGGATGCCTAATAGAGGAAGCTAATGCTGTATTACTCTGTACCCCACCATCATTTACTAATAGAGATAAATAGCAAAGTTAATTGATTAATTAATTAAGCAAGTAAGTAAAAATAAAACGCATCTCTCAACCATGTCTCACACCGACTGATTGCACGGAACAAGCTGAAACCTGTCACACACACTGAGGGTCAAAGGGCCACTTGCCTCTCTCCATATCGACGACCCCTGCCTTTCCATTGGATGCCACTCAGCAGTATTCACTGTATTTTTTTGATCACATCTCCTAAGGGGGCTGAAAGTGATTCATCCATCCAGTAATTTTTGTTAATGGTGCTTTTGAGGAACAATACACCCAGAGACCCTAAAAACTGGCGATTAAACCATATTTGCTCTCGTTTAAGTGATGCATGTTTAATCAAGAGACAGCACTATCCGAAGAACGAGCTTGGTTTGATTTAGCCTTCGGTGCCATTAGCAGTGAGGCAAATTGTTAGTGCCTAATTTCTCTGCTCCTCCATTTTTCCCATCTCTAAACTGAGGAAGACAACATTTCCATTGCCCAGTTGCTTCAAAGTAGGGCTCAAACCCACAAAAAGCCGGACTCTGGTTTGGGTGAGAGATCAGTATGTTAAAAGTTAGAGGGTTCGAGTTCCATTTGGGTTTGGGTTGAAACCCTGTGTGTAGGGCACAGGGACTTCAAACTAACCCGGACCCGAACCCTGAACCTGTTGCAGTAAAAGCATTCTCCAAATTTTTTCTAAATCCGAACCTGAACCCAATCCTGAACCTTAACTCAGTGAAAAATTGTGTTTGGGGCCGGGTGCGATGGTGCTCGTCTATAATCCCAGTGGCTCGGGAAGTGGAGGCAGAAGGATTGCAATCGAGACCAGAGGCAGTCTGCATAATTTAGCAAGACCCTGTCTCAAAAAGTCAAAAAATGGGCAGCTCAGTGTGTCCAGCACTTGCAGAGCGTGCAAACATGAGGCTCTAGGTTCAACCACCAATACCACAAAAAAAAAAAAAAAAAAAATTATGTTTGGGTCCAGCTTTTAATGTTTGTTTTATTTTTTGTACCATCACCTATTTAAATTTTTTCTCTAATCGAAAAACTTTTATTCATTGATCTACACAGAGGATTAAAATTTTAAACTCAAACCCAAACTGAACCCAAACTTTCTAAGTTTTAACGTTTTGAAACTGCACCCCAAACCTGAACCCAAGTCTTTGTGGGTTTGAAGCCTTGCTCCAAAGATTAAAGACTTTGTATGCAGAGCACCTCATAGAGTGCCAAGGTATAGCAGACAGTCAGGGTAGCTGTTGTTTGGGGCGGTAGTGGTGGTGGTTTATATTAATATATAACTTTTGGCTTGAGTAGTTCAAAGGATGTGTGTGGGTCATGACTCGGCCGTTTAGTATCTGTGACCTATTACTGAAGGCATGGAGGGTCGTTCATCCGGAATTTTCTCATGTGTAAAAATGAGCATCCTCTCCTTACTTATTGTCATTTTGAGGTTCATGGGAAATATCTCTTAAATATAAATGCCGTACAAAAATGGAACATCGTTGCTACTAACCCTTTGAAAACAAATTGTCTAGGTTAAAACATAGACATATCACTGTACAGTATACACTATATCACAGCACTAGGAAAGTGGGCTGGAATTCTATCCACGTTTTCACAATGCCTGAGAACAACCACAGAATATCAAGTTACTCTGAGAAATTTATAAGTAGTATAAGGGGAGATTCCTCAGTTTGGAGGAAGAGTACCCACTTGACCATCACAGTGGACTATACACCTCTAGGTCACATGAGAAAGCATGCATGCCCCTATGTCCCAAGTAGTTTTTTTGTTTTGTTTTGTTTTTGTTCTGTTTTTGTTTTTGTTTTGCAGTACTGGGGGTTGAACCCAGGGCCTTGCGCTTGCATGCTCTGCAAGTGCTGGGCCACTGAGCTGCACCCCCAGCCCATTTTTTTACTTTTTTTGAGACAGGGTCTCGCTAAATTACGCAGACTGCCTCTGGTCTCCAACTTGCGATCCTTCTGCCTCTGCCTCCCAAGCCGCTGGGATTGCAGGCGTGCGCCATTACGCCCAGCCCAAGTAGTTTATAATCCAGCCAGAGAGTTCCAGAGCTCAGGAGAGGCAGGATAGTGCACTCCCAGAGCTTGATAGAAAAGGAAACTGAGGCTCAGAGAAGTGAAGTGACTTGATCACAAGAACACCCGCTTTGAGAGGACGGAGGGGCGAGCCTGCCGCATGCCTTCTGCCATGCATTTTCCCTCTGCCCTCTGCATTTTCCCTGGCTACCCTGTTGCGTCTGTCCACGTGTGTACCCCGTTGGCTGTATGACCGCTGCATCCCACAATGGGAAAGATTGGTGAGCAAATCCGGTGCTGTCTGCTGCGCTGGAGGATATATTGCCCCAGCACATTCAGAGTAAGACTCCAGGGCAGTGAGGGGCTGCAAACCACCACCCTGAAGTTCCTTCCATCCTTCTACACAGATGATGTCATGCAGGAAACATTTAAACAACATAGATGGAACGAAATGTCTTGCCAGGTGGTAGCCTGTGATATATACAGACAGCCCCTGACTCACAAAGGAAGACTGCGGAGGTCCCATACATACAAACAGCTGCCGCCACCCGCCAGCCCTCACCACCCTGCAGCTGCCATGGGCTGTGTGAAAAAAATGAAAAAAGGAAAGAAAGGGACAGAAAAAACTTGGACGACTTGCAGATTCCACACATTCAGAGGCAGAGGAGAGGAAGAAGCCGTGGAAACAGGAACTACGTAAGGGAACGGATTCCCAGGATCAATTTTCAGCCACCAGCAATGTAGCCACAGCCCTGCTCTCTTGGGCCTGAAAAATCTCTTCGCAGGAATGATTGTCTTCTCCCATCCACAGTGCTTGAAACTTATCAAGGTACTAGTCTAGGCTCAAAGTGTTTTTTGAAGAAGGCAGGAAATAAATAATAATTAATTTCAATTTAGCGCTGGAAATGTTTTTTGGAATGTCACCCCCTTTTATAACAGTTGAGCATACCATGAGCTAGATGTGATGGCCCATACCTGTAAATCCCAGTACTTGGGAGGCTAAAGTAGGAGGATTGCAAGTTCAAGGCCAGCCTGGACTATACAGCATGACTGTGTCCCAAAACAAAAACAACAACAACAAATATCTCATGGTTTGGGGTTCTGTGGTTAAGACAAAGTGAATCAATAAATGCAAACTCCTTAGAACGATTCACAATATCACAGCAGTAGAAGGATGTAACATGTTGTTGTTAGGTGCCGTCGAGTCGGACAGCGACCCTCACAGGGTTTTTGATGGCTGACTGTTTCAGGATTGCCTTGGGAATGGGTTGCCACGTCCTTCTCCTGTTTTGTGGTGCTGGGAATGGAACTTAGGACCTCAAAGACTGCAAAGCAGCGCTCTACCAACTGAGCTAAATCCCAGCTCGGATGTAACATAGATAGGGTTATAAAAGTTCCATCTTTGTGACTACAACTACTCCCATCTTACAGATGAGCAAACTGTGATTCAGAAAAGTTACATTACTCTACCCGGGCCATATAATTTAGAGGTAGAACCAGGGATCAATCCATGTCTGTCTCCAAGCTCCACAGTCTTAACCATTGCTCGGAGGAGTCATAGCCCCATACCTCCTGATAAAAGCTTGGGGGCAAATAAAGGGGTATTCAGGCCAATCATTAACAAATTAGCAAGAATTAACACCATCAGGCTGTTTCCCTACTGAAAGTCAGCTGTGCTCAGTCGTGCTCAGGAAAAGGGAATCTTGTGTAGTGAGAAGGCTATTTGAGGAGGGACTTGGGGTGGGCAACCACCGTGGGATTTGAGAGAGAGAGGAGCGTTGACAGGCGAAAGATGTGGAAAATAAGGGCAGCTTGGAAGGAGCCAAAGATGAACTCTGACCCAGTTACAATTTCATTTAGATCTAACCCCCCATTCTGGAGAAGGTAAGGACATTTTCTATTGTTCTTTCCATTTACGTCTTGTCCCACCCACGGTGCCTCGTAACTCATTAGTGTTCCTGGTAGGCTATCAGATGGGTTAAGCCAATGTTTGCAGGTTGGTTGGAAACAGAAGGCTTCCCCTCCCATATGTAAGGCATTTCTTTGGGGAACATGAGTTTCAAACACAAAACTAATGATTTAATACGATGTGTGTATCCTCTGGGTTCCTCTGGGCTGGGCACTGTGTTAGACGCTGGGGATATCAAAATCACTAAGGCAAAGTCCTTGCCCCCAAGCAGCCGGGGGTCTGGTGAAGGAGAGAGATGCAAAAGTCAATGGGAGATGACTTGATTAGTGTAATGGGAGAGGCTGGGCGAGCAGCAGGGGTAGAGCTGGGGAAAGAGGCTGGGAAATTACTTTTAAATGAACTTTGGGAATCTGACTGTCCACAAGTTGGGAACTGCAAGAAATGCATTGGACGCTTTGGGAAGGACGGGCTTATCATTTAGGACGAAACGAACACATTTTTCATCCAACGCGGCTTGCTTTTTTCCTAGCAAGCAGAACATCCACACCTGTGTTTTTCCAAAAGGTTTAGTAAGAGATAGTCGTGTGGACTCTGAACGCGAAATGCTGGGATTTAAATCTGGCTTTTAGTTACTAGTGATGGGACCTTTACTTGACCTCTCTCTAAATCTGTTTCCTTATCTGTACAATGGGGCTAATGAAAATACATTCTTTATAGAGCTCCTCCTGGGAGGCTCAGGGAGTTCTTGAGGGCAAAGTCCTTCATCCAGTGCCTGACATTCAAATCTGGCCATTGTTAATTGGACAATAACAGTAGAGATCCTTGGCTTCAAATAACTTCATGCAACAAAGCTGTGTTTGTGAAAGATAGCATTCAGAAAAGCATAGATGAACATCTTAATGTTTGCTCTGCATGTATTTAACTTTATATAGGAGGAAGGGAATATATATCAGACCACATCCAATGCTAGATTTTATAGATATTCTTGCTTGTTGTTGTTGTTGCTGTTGTTGTTGTTGTTAGGTGCCATCAAGTTGCTATTCGGCTCATAGCCACCCTACATACAATAGGCAAAACACTATTGTCAGTGCTTCTCTGCTATTCATAGGGTTTTCAGTGGCAGATTGATTTTTGGGAGTGGGTTGCCTTGCTGGTTTGTCTCCCAAGCCTACAGCACCTGGTGTTCCCAGGCGGTCTCCCATCCAAGTATTAACCAGGCCCCACCCTGCTTTTTAGCTTGAGATCTGAAGGGATCGGATGCCACAGGGCTATGGCTGCAGGCATTCTTGCTTAAGATAAACAAGAGATGTTGGAAGGTGAATTCATGGTACTTAATGACAACAAGCAGTAGAAAGGGATGTGGGAAAACATGGCAGAGATCAGGAAATGCAGCAAGTGATGCGCTTTCTTCTTGCATTTTCTCACTATCATGAAATTCAAAGCTTCCATGCTGACTCTGGGTAAAGGCACCATCTTCTAAGGCCCAAACGAAAGGAAAAGCCCATCGGAGTCACAGTGAACAATGCCTTCTGCAGACCCGTGCTTTCTTGGCCCGGGTTTCAGTCCTGGTGGAAAAAATTCCCTGAAGCCAACGACAGCTGAGCGCCTCGCCTGGAATTCACATGTTCAGAAGAGGAAAATTACGCCCTGAGGCTCGGAGGGCACCGAGAGGCTTTGATGCACACAAAGGCCAGACAGCAACCCGGCCACCTGTCCCCTCCCAGCCCAGGGGCTGGGGGAACTTAAATGACAGATTTGAGTTTGGGAAGGCAGCAGGAAGGAGACACAAAGGCAGCCGAAAAACAGAAAAAAGAGCGGAAAAATACATCTGCAGGATTCACACCCTGGGTTCCCCCACTATACATGAGGTCTCTGGGGCCCTTTACTCCTATTTGTATAAATTGCCTTCAGAAAGGGCTGGGATTTAGCTCAGTTGGTAGAGCGCCGCTCTGCAGTCTCTGAGGTCCCAAGTTTGATTCCTAGTTTGATACCTACTCCCTAGGCAATCCCGAAACAATCAGCCATTGAAAACCTCTATAAAGGTCGCTATGAGTCAGACACCACTCGAAGGCACCTAACAACAACAACCACCTTCAGAAAAGTCTCTGTCGATGGTAGACCTTTGGAGCTGGCTGAATGGTAATGCCTACGTGAGGGTTCCCTGGGGTCAGTGTGTCCATCTGGGCCTCTTCTGGACCTATGGTGTTCCTTCCTCTGACAGGCCAGCACAGAGCAAACACAAGGTGTGAGAGGCTATTTGCTAAGGTCTTTAAAGATGTCCACTCAGCAGAGGTTTAGCAGCATACCAGCAATATGGCTGCTCCCTTGTTGCTCCCATGGAAACTCCCCTAACCTGGCCTTCCCTCCACCAGCCTGGCCGGAGTCTTTATTCCCTTTGGCGTGGACGGAGGAAGCCAACAGTCACTGCATGGGACTCACACTGAGAGCAGAAGGTGCAGAGAAGAGTCAGCGCTTGAACTCCAGCAGAGCTTCCAGATAAATCCCTTTATTTTGACCTCAAGAATAGGGCTGTTGAGTAATATTCAAGATACTCAGTGTATCTTGTAAACTGGAATGTTAGGGAAACAACAAAAAATTTTCTAATATAAGTATATCCTAAATATTACATGGGATATACTTACTTTAAAAAGTTTGTGCTTCTAAGGCATTCCAACTTAACTGGGCATCTGTTGGGTCCCTGTTCGGGCACCAACTATGTTGGGCCCCACGTTCAGGTGCCAAATCTATGTGGGGCACGTGCCTCCCGGTCCAGCCTGGAGGTTCGGATGGGCTGCGCCACCTCGCACACAGATACTAAACACAATTCACTCGAGACCCTCAGGTGAGGGGCGCAGACTCCTGCAGCCCTCAGGACCCCGGAAGAGACGGGAGAAAGGAAAAGCCTCAGGCGCTTTTGCCTTCCAGGGGCAAACACCTGTGTTGGTCATCTCAGTGGTCAGGAGAAGACAGCTGTTGCTTCCTCGGTCATCAGACGGAGAGCAGGTTCCTTTCCTTGTTGAGGATTGCAACGGGAGAGCATTATTACCTCACCAAAGGTCCGGGGGAGAGCAGTGGGAGAGGCGCTTCCTCATCGGTGGTCTGGGCAGGAACGGGCGAGAAGGCACAGGAAGGGATGCCAGAAAGGCCGTGCCAAAAAAGAAAAGGTCGAGCTGCCACAGCGAAGCTCTTTATGTAGTTCGCCCATGGAATGGCCTGAGCCAATCAGCTTTCAGTCCAATTGTCCAATCAGAAAGGGTTTTGTACAAACATGCAACCAAGTTACTTTCATTTTCCCTAGATTTCTAACTTACAAACCAGATATTCAAACACCATTTTCCCAGTTTGGGAGTTTTTGCCAATTTCCTCCCAATTTTTCCCTACAGGCATCTGTATTTTTTTATTTTCTAAATATAACAACCATACTCAAGAACAACCCCATGAAGCAGGTCTTATTATTTCTATTTGAAAGGCAGGGGAAATGGGACTTAGATTATTCAACCTTCCAGGCAGGAGCTACAGTGCTTTGAGTTGGCAAAGTAGAGATGAGGATTTCCCCCAACACCCACGGATGTGAAGACCCACGCTGGTTAGACACCACCACAGAAGAATCCCAGCCTTAAACTGAAGGGGCAGATGGGCTGCATATAGAGGAAACTGAGGGGTGCCCTAAGGAGCCTGGGGAGTTTTTGGATGCCTTTCTCATGATGTAGATAAGTTGGCGAGTGTGATTAATTGAATTCTTGTCATACCTGGTAGCTAAAAGATTGCTCCAGTCCTACAAACATTGTTAAGAAAAGACTCGTAGCCAGGAGTATTGGCCCACTCCTATAATCCCAGCAACTCCAGGAGGCTGAAGCAGGAGGATTGTGAGATTGAGGCTAGAGATAGCCTGTGCAACTTAGACCTGTCTCAAGATAAAGAAATACAAAGAGGGCGAGGGGCGCAGCTCAGGGGTAGAGTGCTAGCCTGGCATGAGTGAGGCCCTGGATTCAACCCCCAGTATAAGAAAGAAAGGAAGAAAGAAAGAAAAAGAAAGAAGAAAGAGAGAGGGGGGGGGGGGGGGAGGGAGGGAGGAAAGAAAGAGAAAGAATGGATAGAAGGAAGGAAGGAAATGGAAGAAAAGAAAGAACAGGAAGGAAGGAAGGAAAGAAGGAAAAGGAAGAAAGAAAAGAAAAGAAACAAAGAAAACAAAGAAAAGAAAAAGGGAAAGAAAAGAATAAAAAAAAAAAGAAAGAAAAGACATTTCTCACTCCCCGCTCAAGCCCCCTTCCATACTACACTTTGGCATGCAGAGGGAGCGCTTCACCCACGTGGATAGGCAGTGGCAGATGAGGTCATGGCACACAGCTCCAAAAGAAGCTTCGAGTCGGATTACATTCATCTAACACATGGAGGAAACCCACAAGGGCCGAAGGAATTGGCTGGGCCGAGGCACAAGCCAGGTCTCTCGCGGCCGGACAACCTTCCAAGCTCAGCGTGTGCAGCCCGTTGCCTCGCTTGAACTAGGCTGCCTCGCCAGACCTTGGAGAGAGCTTTCTGTATTTCCATCAGTGTTTTAGGGGAGCAGAGGCCGCAGTAGGGGAAGAGGAAAGGGGCGTCCCCCTAGATCCCTCTTGACAGAAGATGGCCTGTGGCAGTAGACCAAGCTCCCTTGGTCTGCTTTCCTTCTTAGACCCGTGAAGGTCTGTGGGTTTCTACAGCAAGCTGGATGGAGAGTAGCCCACGGGTGACCACGGGTGGTCACGGGTGCCCACAAACCTCCAGGTCCCTAGGGGAAATTGCCGAGGCTCTGGGCACCAAGGAACATCTTACTTTCCTAGTATTAGTGCCCAGGCTTTCTCCCCAGCCCCTCCCAGGAAGAGCCAGGGATAGGAGAACAAATGAGGCTCAAGGATGACAGATCTAGAGAAAATGTGAAGCTAGGTAAAGTGGTGCATGTCTGCAAAACCAGCACTCGCGAGGTGGAGGCAGGAAGATCACAAGTTCGAGGCCAGCCTGGGATAGAGCATGAAGCCCTGTCTCAAAAACACCCCCATAAAAATAAAAAGAAAAAAAGTAAAAAAGAAAGGGAAAAAAAGGAAAGAAAAAAGCAATCCCAAATCTGCAGTCATGAAGAAAAGTCAGCTACCTTATAATTATTTTATTTTCTAGCAGTAATAAACGCTCATTGTACAAAGATATGAAGATGATGAAAAGGAGAAAGAAAGCAATAAAAACTACCTGTATGGAACCCCTCCTGAAATTGTGGTGTTTCTAAGTACATATAATAAATATGGCGGTCTCATACATCATATATGACCTTGTGTTCCACTTTTTTAACCTAACAATTCATAAACACTTCCCTCCCACCATGAAAGAGGCTTCAAAGACTCTTGATGACTTGGATGAATCTTTAATTGGATACATTGAAAATGGCCATAATTTATTCAACCACGCTCCTCTCATTGAACATTTAGATTGTTTCCAGTATTTTCCATAATAGAAATAACAGTGAGTAGCAACCTACTTTTTTTTTATTTTGTAATAGTAGGGGGTCAAACCCAGGGCCTCATGCGTGCTTTGGAAGAGCTCCACCACTGAGCTGCAGCCCAGTCCATTGTTCACTTTTTATTTTGAGACAGGGTCTCACTAAGTTACTCAGACTGCCTCTGGCCTCCAACCTGCTATCCTCCCACCTCAGCCTCCAGAGTCTCTGGGATTAGAGGCATGTGCCACCACACCCAAGCTGACATATATTTTTTTTAGACTCTTGGCCACTATTCCGTTGATTCTGAAATCTAATCGAACATGACAATTGGTCTCACCCAAAGATATGTGTCTTTTCATGTTTCCCATTTGACCATGCTCCCTGAAGAGTACTGTGTCTTCCAGAAGCTCCAACAGCCACGCAAAGAACAAGGTCTCCATGGCCCTTGTCACATGGAGGGGCTACCACAGAGCAGAAAGGCTCAGGCCCAGCAGGCTCAGGCCCTCAGACTCAGGCTATGGTTTCAGAGAGAGAAAAAGAAGTAAGATCGCAGGAACAATTTTCAGACAAGCCACCACGCAGAGTAACTCCATCAGGAATAAGACGATATAGGATCTCAGAACTGTGCCTCTTGGAATTTTTACAGGACCATTGCTTGCTGATTTCGTTAATGATAATGTTGGGTTCCAAATTTCGTCTGAAAGCAAGTCTTAAATGTTCTCCACTTGGACAGGGTTGGCTTTAAAATAAACAAATAAGTTATATAAGCCCACATTTTGGAGGCTCGGGTTTTGGAAGCCAAGACTGGGGGCGGGATTAAAGGGCCCGCCACCCATCTTGCGGTCAGGCCTCACGTGCTGCCTGCAGGGTGGAGGAGCTGGGAGATTCAGCTTCTAATGTGAACACCAACACCCACCAGGGAGCTGGGGGAACACTCCCCTTGGTGCCTAGAAGGTACTTGCGCTTAGGAGACAGTGATGAGAAACAAAAGCAAGTGCACCCACTGGCAAATGAAGATGGTCTTCTCTCATTTTCTTTCACTCCATTCTAGTGTTGGATGGCTGAGAGGTTCACTTGTGTTATCCAAGAACCGTCACCTTCTATTCAACAGCTGGCTGCCTTTGGGTGGGAAGGGAGGTGATTACTGTGCACCACCTACTTGAAGGCTTTTCTGGAAAGAAAGATGTCCAATCCCCAAGGTCACGAGTGTGGATGGGTCCCCACTGTGGGCCCGGCTGTCAAAGCCATTGCTCAGTGCTCCAATGGGGTCCCGACTCCTCTTGGACAGGGTTGGCTTTAAAATAAACAAATAAAGCTGGGCGTGGTGGCGCACATCTGGGCATGGTGGCGCAAGGCTTGGGAGGCAGAGCCAGGAGGATCGCAAGTTCGAGACTAGAGGAAGTCTATGTAACTTAGTGAGACCCTGTTCCCGGAAGTAAGGAAAAAAAAATAAAAGGACTGGGGGCGCAGCTCAGTGATCCAGCACTTGCAAAGCGTGCAGGCGTGAGGCCCCGGGATCAACCCCCAGTACCACAAAAATAAATAAATAAATAAGTAAATAAATAAACAAACAAACAAATAAGTTAGAAGATGAAATAGAATAAGCCCTGCCCCAAATTGTGCATTATAGTTGAGGAGAATACATGTGTTCACAAATAGCCATGATAATCAGAAAATGCTGTGTCTGTCATGAAAGGTAATAGAGAACATGGATCTTCATGAACCATGAACTTCAAGTTGTTGTTGTTGTTAGGTGCCATCAAGTCATGTCCAACTCATAGTGACCCTCATAGAGTTTTCTTTCTTTCTTTTTTTTTTTCCTTTATTAATAAATGATGATGGGGTACAGAGTAATACAGCACTGGCTTTTTCCATTATGCATCCTTTACGTCACTTCTAGCAACACTTTTATTAACCTACAAAGTATGTGGAGCTTATGACTTAGTATGTGGTTAACGTCTGATACTCATTTGGGTTATCTTCCCCTATTTTTCCAACATACTCATGAAGTTGTGCTGTTTATGTTGACCTCTCCACCTTCATCCCTCATCGACCCTCCTCCCCATCCCATCTTCTCCAATCTTCTCTTCCCTCTACTAGATCCCTCCCTCCTCCTTTCCACTCCTTAGCTTGTTCCTTCTATGCTAAGTTAAATTGTGAATTTTTTTATATTTCAATGTATGTATAGGATTTTTTCCTTCCTTTAAGTATGATTGAGCAAGAACATATGAGTGAGAACTTATGATATTTCTCTTTTTAGGCTTGTGTTCATTTGCTTAAGATGATATTCTGCAGTTCCCTCCACTTTGCTACAAATGACATTATTTCATTTTTTTTTAAATCTCTGAATAGTATCCCATTGTGTATATGCACCACAATTTTTTTTATACCTTCTTCTGTTGATGGGCACCTTGGTTGGTTCCATATCCTTGCTATTGTAAAAAGTGCTACATTAATTATGGAGATACAGATGTCTCTGTGGTACATATAATGATTTGTCTCCCTTTGGGTATATTCTCAGTAGTGGTATAGCTGGGTCATATGGCAGTTCTGTTTTTAGTTTTCTGAGCTATCTCCATACTGATTTCCAAAGTGGTTGAACTACTGTACAGTCCTACCAGCAGTGCGAAAGTGTTCCTTTTTGTCCACACCAGCATTTGTTATTATTTGTTTTGTTGATCTTGGCCATTCTTAAGGGAGTAAGGTAGAATCTCAGAGTTGTTTTGATTTGCATTTCCTTGATGGCTAGGGATATTGAGCATTTTTCATGTGTTTCATAGCCTTACAAACTTCTCCATTTGAGAAGTGTCTATTCAGTTCCTTTGGCCACTTGTGTTATTGGATTATTTATAGACTTGGGAGTTGCTTTCTTGAGTTCTTTGTAAATTCTGGAAATTCGTCCTCTGTCAGATGTGTAGGAAGCAAATATTTTCTCCCATTCAGTGGGGTCTTCCTTAACTCTGTTGGTTGTTTCCTTTGCTGTACAGAAGCTTTTTAATTTCATGAAATCCCATTTATCTATTCTTGTTGCAATTTCCTGAGTGATTGGAGTCTTATCAAGGAAATGCGTTCCTGTGCCTATATGTTGGAGCATATTGCCTATCTTTTCTTCTAGTAATTTTAAGGTTTCTGGTTTTATGTTGAGGTCTTTTATCCATTTCAAGTTAACTCTCATGCATATTGAGAGGTGTGGGTCTGCTTTCATTTTTCTGCATGTGGAAATCCAAGTTTCCCAGCACCATTTGTTGAAGAGGCTATCCTTTCTCCAATTTGCCTGCTTTGTTCCTTTGTCAAAGATCAGGTGGCTATAGACACGTAGGTGTATCTCTGTGTCCTTACTTCTTTTCTACTGGTCTTCAGGCCTGTTTTTTTGCCAGTACCAAACTGGTTTTGTTACTACAGCCCTGTAGTATAGATTAAAGTCAGGGATTGTGATCCCACCTGTACTAGTTTTTTTTTTTTTTTTTTTTTTCTGGTACTGGGGGTTGAACCCAGGGCCTCGCGCCTGCATGCTCTGCAAGTGCTGGACCACTGAGCTGCACCTCAGCCCATTTTTTTTTACTTTTTGAGACAGGGTCTCGCTAAATTACGCAGACTGCCTCTGGTCTCAAATTTGCGATCCTCCCACCTCCGCCTCCCGAGCCACTGGGATTACAGGCATGCGCCACCACGCCCGGCCCACCTGTACTAGTTTTATAGCTTAAGAGTGCTTTGGGTTTACATGGTCTTTTGTGTTTCCATATGAATTTTTGGATCCTTTTTTTCTATTTCTGCAAAGTCTGTCATTGGAATTTTAATAGGGATTACATTAAATATATTGATTGCTTTTGGTAGTATAGCCATTTTTATAGTATTGATTCTCCCAATTCATGAGCAGGGCAGGTCCTTCCACCTTCTTGTTGTTGTTGTTGTTAGGTGCCGTCGAGTCGGTATCCAACTCATAGCGACCCTCATAGGGTTTTCAATGGCTGACTATTTCGGGATTGCCTTGGGAGTGGATTGCCAGGTCCTTCTCCCATTTTCGCGGTGCTGGGAATTGAACTCGGTACCTCAGAGACTGCAGCGCAGCGCTCTACCCACTGAGCCAAATCCCAGCCCTTCCACCTTCTAGTATCCTCAATTTCTTTCTTTAATGTTTTGAAGTTTTACTTGTAGAGATCTGCAGGATCTTTGGTTAGACTGATTCCTAAATATTTAAGTTTTTGGTTTTCAATAGCTGATTGTTTTGGGATTGCCTCAGGAGTGGATTGCCATGGCCTTCTCCCATTTTTGCGGGGCTGGGAATCAAACCCAGGACCTCAGAGACTGCAGAGCATCACTCCACCAACTGAGCTAAATCCCATCCCTGAAGTTAAAGTAAGAGCATTTAATTCTAGTAGATAGCTGGCTCCTTGGAACACAAACCAGTTGTGGTTAGAGAATCAGGCCAATTTTCCAAAGTAGGAGGATGTAATTTTTCTGTAAAATATTTTGATTTTTAAAAAATTGACTGGCTTGTTTAATACTATGCAAACTAAACAAAACATAACCACAGGCTGGATCAGAGCAAGCACCAATGGGAATGGCTTACACAGGTGTTTGTTAATGTGGACAGATATCTTCTCCTATGAAAAACCATTATATGTAAGCAGTATGTTTACCATAATCATTTTTGTTTTGAAATCACGTGTTTAGAAAAATGGAAAGAAATATACCAAAATGTTAATAGCAGATCTTTCTGATGGCAGAATTATAAATGATTTTTCTCTCCTTGCTTTTTTCTGTCTTTATGAAATTTTTGCAACAAGTATGCAAGTTTTATAATCAGAATTTTTAATGCTTTTTATTAAAAAGAAAAGAAAAAGAAAAAAGAAAAAAAGAAAACAAGACCCAGGTGCTCTTAGTTTGGTACAGATAAAATGTCATGAGATTTCGGGGAATAAGAAATAGAATTATATGGAAATAAGAATTATTGAAAATTTTTTAAAAATTTTAAAACAAAATTTGCATGGTAAGAAGATTAATTGTGTAAGTTGGACACTTACAATGCCAGAAAAAGAGGGAGGCCACTATAGCTTTACAGGAACTATCCTACATTTTCTTCCCAATTTCAGTGTGGTGGTGCTGTTGTCAGTTCCATGCACCAGGAAGGAGTTGAGAGCTAGAAAAGTTATGTAATTTGCCCAAGGTCACACAGCTCACAAGGAGTTCTTCTAGAACTGAAAACCCAAGTCGTCTGCCTCTCGAAGCTGCGGGTTCTCCTCACCTCTCGAAGCAATTGAGTGGGGAAGGTCAGCACATGGTGGTGCTTGATTTTGTCAGCAGCCCCACTCGGCCGCCTGTAGCCTGAGGAATTCCACATATGCACACAGACACTCCCCGGGCCTTGACTCAGGTGCAGTAGGGTCCTTGGCTCTGTCAGCAGTAAAGAATTTCAGGACGAGTCAGAGTGAAACAAAGTGAGTGAGTTTATTAATTAGGGATAAGAGAGAATACACGCTTTCAATTTGAGCATAGACATTCAGAGAGAAAAAGAGATGCTTAAGAAAAGAATCATAGTGCACACCTAAGACATGGACGTAGACTTTTCCAGAGAGAAAATCACTTAAGAAACGGATCGTGGCGCACGCCTGTAATCCCAGCGGCTGGGGAGGCAGAGGCAGGAGGATGGCAAGTTCGAAACCAGGGGCAGTCTGTGTGACTTAGTGAGACCCTGTCTCAAAAAACTAAAAAAAAAAAAAAAAACTTGGCTGAGGGTGCAGCTCAGTGGTCCAGCACTTGCAGAGCATGCAAGTTTGAGGCCCTGGGTTCAACCCCCAGTGGGGGGGGGGGGAAGAAAAGAAAAGAAACAGATCATAGCACACATCCCAGCATGAGTGGTGCAAGCTCCTCAGGAGGGAGAGTCACATTTAAATGTCTGAAGGATAGATAGCTATCTATATGACTTTATGGCCAAAGTACAAAAAAACAATTCCATCTTAAAGAATTCCTTCTTTTGCAAATGAAATTGTAAGGTGGCTTCACAAGGTACCTTGTTTATGTTTAAGAATGAGGGAAGTTCCAGTAAGACAAAAAACATAGGCCAAAATAGATGAAAAGTAGAAATGCCATTGTTTAGAGGATTTAAAAAATTAAATAGAAGCCAGGCACCGTGGCACATGCCTGTAATCCCAGTGACTTGGGAGGTAGAGGCAGGAGGATCGAGGGTTAGAGACCAGAGACAGTCTGTGTAATTTAGCAAGACCCTGTCTCAAAAAGTAAAAAAAAAAAAAAAGGCTGGGGATGCAGGTCAGTGGTCCAGCACTTACAAAGCATGCAAGCGCGAGGCCCTCAGTTCAACCCCCAGTACCGCAATCAATCAATCAATCAATCAATCAATATATAAATAGAAATGTTTTGTTACACTTTCTATCTAAGGAACTTCTCTCTTTAATAAAATGAGACTAGAGGGTGGTCCTACAGCTTCTGGTTTCCCAGGTGGTCTCCCATCCAGGTACTAACCAGGCCCGACCCTGCTTAGCTTCTGAGATCTTAAGGGATCAGATGCCACAGGGCTACCGCTGCAGGCAAGACCTGGCAACCCCCTCCCAAAAATCAATCTGCCATTGAAAACCCTATGAACGGCAGAGAAGCACTGACAATAGTGTTTCCCCTGTTGTACAGAGGGTTGCTATGAGTCGGATATCGACTCGATAGCACCTAACAACAACAACAACAAGAGGGTGGTCCAGGAAGTGCATTGTATAGGTTTACTGATGAGAAAAGAATCACAAAGGAGTTGTCTAGCCATGTGTTACTACAAACATGGTCCACAATCTTGTTTGTAAGATTCTCAAAGGAGCACAGGATTACAATGGAGAAATAAAGTTAAGCTCACATACATTTGACCCTACACATAGAAAATTAGTATTTTAACATTTGTATTTGAAATATCTTTCAAAATAGTGTCCTCATGGGTTACTGGAGAGACATAGGGAGCATGGGTCCAGCAACCTGCCAGCAAAACCTCAGTCAGTGTGTTTGGTGTACAAAAGAATTCATACCCAACAGAGAAGTTATAGTACAGAGTATAGACAGTGTTTTTTTTTAAAGATATTACCCCTTTAAGGAATAATTACTAGGAAAACCAAGGCATCTGGAGTTTAGACAAGCCTGGAAATGAACTTGGGAAAACCTCAGCTCTCAGTGAATTGGCATAAGGATATTTCTGTTCCTCAGAAGAAAGGAGAGCCAGAGAGAACAGAAGAGTTAAGCAAGCTTCTAGAAGGAAAGATACCTTGGATAGACAGAGAACATGGCAGATCTGAAAGAAGGGGAAGCTTGGAGACTCCTCAGAGAAGGGGAGTCATGCACGTGGCTGCTAGGGAGAGAAGAGAAGAGAAGAGAGGAGTGGAGGGTAAGGAGTAAAAAGAGAGAAGAGAAAAAGAAAGGGAAGAGAGGGTGGATGCATGTTTCCTCTAATTTTTTTTTTTTTTTTTTTTTTTTCGTGGTACTGGGGGTTGAACCCAGGGCCTCACGCTTGCATGCTTTGCAAGTCCTGGACCACTGAGCTGTACCATCAGCCCTTTTTTTTTTTTTTTTTTTTTTTTTTTTTTTTTTTTTTTTTTTTTTTTTTTTTTTTTTTTTTTTTTTTTTTTTTTTTTTTTTTTTT
>VMDO01007126.1:26868-94102 GCA_007922755.1 Pedetes capensis | reverse complement strand
CCTAGTCTGTCTTAGTCTGGAAGCTCAGCTGAAAACCTGTCCACCTTGGGTAACCTTGCTCATGTCTAAGGTTACAGTGGCAGAGCTCTCAGCCTCATCACAACACGCAAGCCCCCACGGCAAACTGACAGACATGTGGGGGCTCTGATGGTAAAATAATTAATACAAGGATGCATATATAGCATAAGAAAAAGAGAAGCAGAATAGAAAGAGGGAAGAGAGTAAAACAAGGAAGGAAGCAAATAAAAATTAAAAAAAAAAAAAAAACCTCACACATACACGCTCTCACCCACGTATAAAATCACTTATAGTCAGGTGCGGTGGTATACACCTGCATTCCCAGCAGCTTGGGGGCGAAGGCAGGAGGCTCGCAAGCCCAAGATCACAGGCAGCCTGCGCAACCCAGAGAGACCCTGTGTCAAAAAGTAAAAATATGGGCTGTGGGCGCAGCGTGGCGGTCCAGCACCTACAAAGCGAATAGGCGCAAGACCCTGGTTTCATACCCCCATACAAAACAACAAAATCAAAAAACAACAAAAAAACCAAACCAAAACAAAACAAAAACCCCATGAAACAAACAAACAAACAAAAAAATCAAAACAAAAACGAAACAAAACCATGCATACACGCTCACACAAACTTATTAAACACTTCTAGTCAGGTGCGGTGGTGCATGCCTGCAATCCTAGCGGCTTGGGGGGCGGAGACAGGAGGACCACAA
The DNA here is from genome assembly GCA_007922755.1 of Pedetes capensis. NCBI lineage: Eukaryota > Metazoa > Chordata > Mammalia > Rodentia > Pedetidae > Pedetes > Pedetes capensis. The sequence continues at coordinate 93,381 of VMDO01007126.1, read as the reverse complement.
GCCCGAGATCAGAGGCAGTCTGTGCAACCCAGCAAGCCCCTGTCTCAAAAAGTAAAAAATATGGGCTGGGGCGCAGCACAGCTTTCCGTTCACTTGGGAGACCACTTGGGAGAACCAAATCCTCTTGTGGGTGGGATGATATTCAACCCCCCCAGAGAGAGTCTGTAGTAGGTCTGCCATGCACAGCAATTGCGGTAGAAACTGTTCTTATTGTATCTAATTGTCCCGCAATACTCTGCCAGAAAGGAGCACTCTGTCCACATGGTGCTCAGCCTCCTCCGCAGACCTCACCTTTCTCCACAGTGTGGTGGGATGACTTAGTATCCCCTCTGGTGTGTCTGGGGTCCAGGCATATGTGTGGCTTTATGTCTGTGGAGATTGCGTCTGCATGACTGTCCCGCCACAACAGGAGAGAGGGAGCCGCGTTTCAGCTCTGGATGTGTACTGCTGGCACTGGTTTCCCACCGCCACAACAGGAGGGAGGGTGCAATTCCGTGCTGACTCACCAGAAAACTTGCAGTTTGTGTCCTGCGGGCAGGGTGACAGTGTGATGTCAAGGTTGCATGCTGTGTTGGGTCTGGCTCCCCTGGGTGTGTGGGCAAAGTCCCCTCCGAGTCTCCAGGATTCTATCCTGCCATCTTGGCCTGTGCTGTAGTTGCGCTCGGAACTTCACCGCTGGCAGTGAACTGCTCCGCCAGTTTCCTCCGAAAAGGAGCTCCTTGGCCGCGCGCGACTTAGCCGCCTCCACAAGCCCCCGACCTCTCCGCAGCACAGTGGGGTGATTTGGGCTCACCTCTGATGTGTCTGGGATCCGGGCATATGTGTGCCCAATTTTCTGTGGAGTTCGCGACCGTAGGCCTGACCTGCTGCAACAGAAGGGAGGGGAGCCGCGTCTTAGCTCTAGATATGGATCGCTGGCACCAGCTTCCCCGTTTGCTCTGCGGCCGCTATGGAGGGCGTTTGTGGGCCCCCTCACGGTGACTCACCTAGGATCTGCAGTCTGTGTCCCGCAGGTGTGGTGAGAGTGTGCTGCCAAGGTTGCACTCCGTGTTGGGTCCGGGCCATGGGTGCGTGTGCGCGAAATCCCCTCCAAGTCTCTGGGATTCTATCCTCTGTCTGTGTCATGGCGAAATGGCGGCGTCCTGCTGCTGGCCACTGTGTAGCTACTCTGAAGCCTAATCCTTGATTTCAGTTCACACCTAGTTTCATTCTCTATCTCTCAAACTAAATTATCTTTGTTTCTGTTTATTCAATTGGCTTTTTTAAACCCCTAATCGAGGCTTCTTATTGCTCCGGAACAGAAGGTGTGTGTTATCTGTCCGCCATCTTGACTCCCCACTTTTATATGCTAGCTATTCTATACTTATTATCTCATCACAACCAACCAGAAACATTAGCATTATTTTCCATTTTACGGATGGAGAAAGTTAGAATTAGGCTTAAAAGCATGGTTGGAGTCACATAGCTGATAGGTAGCAGTACCAGGATTTGAGATGATATTAACCTCACATGCATTCCTGGATTCTTAACCTCAGTGCTATAGGCTAAGCTAGAAATTCCCTAGTCTTTTGCCACCTTTTCAAATCCGAATTCAACCCAACTCAAGACTTAATTTATTCAATATATTTTCTTCTATAAAATCAATAAACACCATGTTTCTGCCATACTGAATGACAATGGCAGTGAGCCTTTAACTTGTCCTTATGGCCCATTTGCATTTTTCCAAGAGCTAATGATACTGAACATTTTATTCATAAGCTCATTGGCCATTTGTATGTCTTTATTTGTGAAGATTTTTCTGTGAAGATTTGTGAAAATTTTTATTGTGAAGATTTGTGGAATTTTTATTTTTGTAGGGTTATTTGGTCATTTGTTATTGAAGTGCAGAGCTTAATTACGTTCTGGAAAGAAATACTTTGTCAAAAATATTGTTTAACAAATACTTTCTTCCAGTCTGAGGCTTACCTGTTTATTTTTTAATGGCATCTTTTTTTTTTTTTTCCGCTACTGGAGGTTGAACCCAGGGCCTCACGCCTGCATGCTCTGCAAGTGCTGGACCACTGAGCTGCGCCCACAGCCCATTTTTTTTTTTTTTTTACTTTTTGAGACAGGGTTTTGCTAAGTTACACAGACTGCATCTGGTCTCGAACTTGTGATTCTCTGGCTTCTGCCTCCTGGGCCGCTGGGATTACAGGCATGCGCCACCACGCCCGGCTTTAATGGCATCTTTTGATGAGCAGACATTTTACATTTTGATGAGACTAATGTACCAATATTTTTCTTTTATGGTTATTGTTTTTTTATGTTGGTTAAGAAATATTTGCTTAAGTCCAGATCATATGTATAATGTTCTGTGTTTTATTCTAAAAGCTTTGTGGATTTTGCTTTTATACTAGGTTTATGATACATTTCAAAATACAGTTGCTTCTTGACTGATTGTGAGGTTATATTTCAATAAACTCATAAATCAAAGTGCATTTAATACACTTAACCTACTGAAGTTCATACTTTCGCTTGTTAGGTTGTTGTTAGGTGGTGTCAACTCAGATCCAACTCATGGCAATCCTATGCATGACAGAATGAAACACTACCCAACACCACATGATCTTTTTGTGTTTGAGCCCATTGTTGTAGTCACTGTACTTCTTCTCATTATAAGTTGTGCCACATCACCAAGAGGAAGTCCAAGTGTCTTTAGTCCATTCCCATGATTAAGGCTGACTCTATTTTGAGGAGGCAATTCTTCCCCAGTCATTGCTTGAATGCCTTCTAGCCTAGGGTGGCTTATTTTCTGGCACTACATTCGATAGTGCTTCTCTGACATTCATAAGGTTTTCAATGGCTAACCGTCTTGGGGTGGGCTGCTGGGTCCTTTTCCCTAGTCTGTCTTAGTGTGGAAGCTCAGCTAAAACTTGTCCTGTATGGGTGGTCCTCTTAGTATCTGAAATAATGGTGGCATAGCTTTCAGCATCATAGCAACACACAAGTCTGCACAGCAAGACAAGCTGACAGACATGTGGGGGATATCTTAGATCAGCCTACCTTAAACATGTTCACAACACTTACATTAGCCTACTGTTGGCCAAGATCGCCTACCACAAAGTCTATTTTAAAATAAAGTTATATAATTTCTCGAATACTGAATCCAAAAATATTGGCAACAGTGTGCATTGTAGTGCATGGGTTGTTTACCCTGGTGATCATGATCTTGTTGGTGACTTGGAGATACAGCTTGCTGCTGCTGCCCAGAATCATGCAAGAATATCATGCAACTATGACTAGTTCAGGAAAAGATCAAAAATCAAAGTATGTTTTCTACTGAATGTATATAGCTTTTGCACCATTGTAAAGTTGAAAAAGAAGTGTTTTAAGTTGGGGAATTTCTGTGCTTTTTATTTACAATGTAAAATAGAATTCATGGTTTATTATTTTTACATATGGTTATTCATTTGTTACAGTACCATTTTAGAAGGAAGACTTTCTTTAGTCCATTGAGTAATCTTGGTGTTTTGTGGGAAACTAAATGCCATTTAAGAATCAGTCTATTTCTTGATGCTATTATGTTCCATTAACTTCTTTGCCTATTATTAGGCCAATATCACAATGATTTTATTATTTTATTATGTCTCCAGGCCTTCAGTTTTATTTTTTTCCAATATTATTATAGGGACTATTCTATGCTTTCTGAATTACCATATAAACTATAGTATAAGCTCATCAATTTCTAGAAAATGCCCCCTTTCATCACATTTTGGATTGCATTGAATTTACAGATTTTTGAGAACTGATACCTTAGAAATATTGAGTTTTCTGATCCAAGAACATGCTACACCTCTTTTTAGGTCACTTAAAATATTTTCTCAGCAATGATTTGTAATTTTAGTACAGTGATATTGTTTATTTTAGTTGAATTTACTTTTAAGCATAAGATAAAATAGTTTGACATTTAAAAAATGCAATAGTTTAAACTATACAACAAAATTTATAATTTTTAAACACTTAAAGGCTTTAAAAATTCAGTGCAGAAATTTATAATATTTATATTTGTTCACTTATTTGAATTTTTGATGCTTTTCATTTTTTCTTGTAGATCAGAAGAAATTCATATATTATGATTTCTTTCAACTGAATAACTTCCTGTAGCATTTAATTTAGTATAATCTGCTACCATTAAGTTCTTTCACTTTTTTTGTCATACTTTTGCCTTTATCTTAAAATATTTTTTCTTTTTATGGATTTCTGTGCTGAAAATTTATTTCCTTTCCATTGCCTTTTGGATTCTATTATTTCTTATGAGGTATTAACCATACTTCATATATTTGTTTTTATTTCATGTAACATATTCTCTGGTTTCTCTGAAACTTCCTCTTTTTTCTTTTCTCTAATGTAATTCTGATGAGTCCAAGTGTGATTTTCTATGAATTTACTTCCATTTTGGTCCACTGAACATCAAGAACCTAAAAGTTTATATTTTTACTAAACTTAGGAAACACTTTGCCATTATTTAGCCAAATATTTTTACCTCCAGTCTTGTTAAGCTCATCAAGTGAATGTTTCTATTTCATATGTTATACTTTGTTGTTCTCAAATTTTGGTTATTTTCCAGGTTAAATTTTGGTTGATTTTTCAATACTTCTTCATTCTTTATGACCAAATTTTCCTTTAAATTCTTGAATAAAATTATAACAAATGCTTTAAATTTCTTGTCTGATAACTCTAACTTCTAAATCATCTCAGGGTACATTTCCTTGCCTAATTTTTCTCTTGATTATTAGTCAAATTTCCTATTTGTTCACATATCTAGTAATTTCTAATTATATAATGGACATTTTGAATGACAGAATGGAAAGACTTTGAATTTTGTTATCATTTTATGAAGGGTATTGATTTTGGTTCCATTAAGCTATTTATGTAGTTAAACTCAAATTCTAAACTCCATGTCCTTTTTGGTAGGTAGGTTCTGACATCTCTGCTCTGAATCTTCCATATAATGCTGCTCAGGAGCCAGCCCAGAATTATGGTGGAGATGGTGGTGTATGTGTTTGGTGGGGGTATATATAACAATATATTACTGATGTAGGTTTTTTTCTGATGGACTTATCTTCCACATTTTAGAGAATTTGGCAGCCCTGAAACTCAACCCTTGACTCTTAAAGCTAGTAAGGCAGTATCTTTCTTCTTCTTCTTGAATCTTAGATATCTTATTTGAGGGTGTCCATAGGCCAAAAGGTCACATAAACACAAATCTACTGTCTTGTCTTATATTAAATGTTGACTTCTCTATTTTTTTGCCTGCATGTGACCACATTCTTGTATCTTTCATTATGTTTTGTTTTAACATTTTATCATGATTTATAATTACAACCAGTGGTAAACTTAATATGTTGTTGATGTTAGGTGTTGTTGAGTCAGGCCCAACTCCTAGCAACCCAATGCACAACAGAAGGAAACACTCTCTGACCCTCTACCAGGCCCAGGGCTATTGTAAGTGCTTCTCTGCTATTCACAGGGATTTTCAAGGGCAGATTGTTTTGGGAGTGTATTGGCAGATCCTCCTCCCTAGCCTACAGCACCTGGTATTCCCAGGTGGTTTCCTCATCCAAGGAGTAACCAGACTAACCCTCCTTAGCTTCTGAGATCAGATAGGATTGAAGGCTAGGGTGCTATGGCTGCAGACAAACTTGATATAGTACAAGCTATTCCACCTTTACTGAAAGCAGAACTATGTACATGTTTTTTGATAATAAAAAATTGCAATTTTTTAAATCACAGTACTGAGGAATATATTTTTTCAAAATACCTACATGAATCTACTGATGGGATATACATACAATAGCATAATGGTAAATACCTGCTGAAGTGAATGGATCTGACTGTACTGAATTATTTGACATTTCTACAAAACAATTTGATTGAATTATTAGTAAAATGTTCCATAATTAATAATGGCATGTGTAGGAGGCTGTTAGAAATTGAAAAAGTATAGTATAAGCCACTATATTTATCTATATAACAAATTATGTTTGCTAATATTTGTAGACTTGGATCTGTTGAATTAGGCTTAAGATGTTATATTCTTTCTCTTGGTGAGGTGTGCCTACAAATCAGGTGCTGCTACCAGCTGAAAATTGTGCTCTAATTGTAGGCATATCAGTCAACCAACCTAAGTCTTAGATATTAGGCCTAACACTACAGAGAGCAATATTGGTAACAATTCCCAATGTGTGTTAGTGACTACCTGGAGTTCAGTATTAACCCTTAACTGGTATTGTGCTTTGGGGGTCACATATGACCTATGATACATGTACCTAAACTTAGGTAAGTGCTACAGTACCCCATGTCTGGTACCTGCTGAGGGGTCTAGTTTGACTCCAAGAAACCAGTTAAAGGTTAAGGAAGATTCTAAGGATGAATCTAGAGAAATAAATGAAGGATGGCATCAGCAAAAAGCTCTGTCTTTCATGGGTTCTGGGATAAACTGTAGTATCACATGTGCTATTTTTTTCTTACGTTGAATTAGGCTTTCTACTGCATTAATTATGGAGAGACAAGGCCTATGTTACATAGTCCAGTTGTTTTTTTCTCTCTTGGCTTCAGAAGAGAACCAAAATCAATGTTGTACCCAACCAGTTTATAAATATTTCTTGCTTATGTGAATAGGTAAATGCAGTCTTAAAATTAGCACAAATTGTATAAAAACAAAAAAATCTATTTTTAATCTTTTTCCTTCCCAACAGAGTGTCTAGGAACATACTATGGTGAAAATGGGAATTTACTGCTTGTATTAGGGAGTTTACTTCTCTGCTGATGCCCCAATTTTTTAGTAAATTCTCAAAAATACCCAATAGCATACACAGTCAATCTTGGGTCCTTGCCAGGACTTTTGTAGCGTAATGTTATATTTAAATACACTTTTTAATTTTCCAATTATGCATACCCATTGGGGATTCTTATAGCAATTAAGTATACACATTCACATCCTTTTCCCTATGAAAAAAAGCTGGGTTATCCAATGTGGTAGTCACTCTCTGATCATTTTTACTAGCACATAGTTTCCTTATAAAATGTTCAGAAAAAATGAAAGTAAATACTGTTGACGTATAACTGCCTTTGAAATATACACAGAAAAATAGGAACATGATTACACATGGAATTAATAATAAATAAAATATTTGGAAATAAAGACTAACTCTATTGAATCTCTTATTTATGTATTCAATTCTGCAAAAATTTATAGAGCACTAAAAATGTGCCAGGTGCCATCCTATATGGCAAAATTAGATTAATGCCCAGAGGGCTCACAGCAGAGGGGAAAACACATATAAGCGAATGATTTCAATGTAACGTTTGCCTTCTGTCACAGGGGTTTGTAAAGACTGTTTGGGGAGTACTTTTGAGATGCAACACATGTAGATTTATGTGTCAGAAAGTTTTTGAAAGGATACAGGGGCAGATTGTAGCTTTAGGAGAGTCTTTATCCAAGATTCAAACAGTATCACCAGGACTTTCTCCTCCCTATATTTGTCTGTGCTTTCTGATTAACAGTTCCATTCTATGGCAAACTCTTTAAGCCCAAGATGGGTTCTAGCAGCTGTTTGGGCTGCATACTGTGTCATTTACATCCAAATAGAAAGCATATTCACTTTTTCCAATACCTGAAAAATATCAAGGTATTGATCTCCAGATGCTTTTTTGGTCTGACATGGCTCATGTATCTATCCTTGAATCAATCATCATGGCCAGGGAAAACTGCTAGTAGTGAGGGGATTGGTGGAATTGGAGGTAAGTGTAGGTATAAATTTCCTATCCTGAATGGCTTGGAAATCTGGGATATTTTTAAGAAAAAGGGAAGAGATAATAATACATACTGATGAGGTAATCAATGAATGCCCAGTAAGATATGTTTTGTCCTGCTTTAAAGAAATGTTATGCCCTCTCTTAATATCTAGAACTAACATGACCAAAAAAATGTCCAGATTCCATAGGATTCATATAAGACCCTTAGGAAACTGACCTTTGTGTCCTGGTACCAGCAAAATTGATGCCATTTAGTAAGCAGACTTTGAAGTCAACCTGGCACTAAGTGAGCAAATGCTTAACTCAGGCCATTCATCCATCCACTAAATATTTATTCCTTGTTTTCCTCTGTACTAGGTAGCATACCAGTGCTATTTAACAATGTTTAGAAAGACATAGTCTGTACACACAGAGCACACTTTCCAGCAGAGGAAATAAGATAAATGCAAAATAGGAATGGAATGATGATGGCAGAAATACAAAGTTCTGGAAAGCATTTGACCTTGTTCTGGAGCATCCAGGAAGCTTCCCAAAGGAAGTGAAATCTGGATAACAAACAAAGGATTAGTAGGTGTTAAGGTGAAGTGGTAGGAGAATGTCCTCCTAGGAACTCAGAAGGAATAGGTGATTTTTTCATGTGGTTAGATTTATGCTTCTCTGAGTAGATATCTTATGGTAGATACAACTAATTACCCAGAATCCATAGCCTCTTTTCACTATGTGAAATCCAAATTTATTTCAGGCTAAAATGTGTCCGCTTGACAATACTTTCCAAGATCAGGTCTTGTTTGTTTGCTTGTTTTGCAGTATTAGGACCTTGAACCCAGGGCCTTGTGCATGTTAGTTAAGCATTTCACCCCTCAACCACACTCCAACCCCCATCTTTTAAAAATTTTTAAAATTCTGAGACAAGGTCTTGCTAAATTGCTCAGGCTGCCTCTGGCTTCAAAATCATCATCCTTCTCCTTTCTGAGTTGCTGTGATTACAGGCATGAAACATGCTACTAGGCTTCAGGTCTATCTTAAAACAAACAAGCAAACAAATAAATAGAGACCAAGCTAAACAAAGGCAAAGCACACAAAGAAAAAAACAAAACCAGAAAAGCAGTATTTATAAAAGTCTGTGGAGATAATTTCAGGAAGTTATTTCCCTGAGTAAAGACATTTTTCAAAGTGAATTTTAAAGCTATCAAAACAGAGTTTAAAGAATTTGTTACAAAATTAGCTTAATCAAAATTCATGTTACTAAAATACTTTTTCTCCATTTTTTTCTCCTTTTCACTTTTTTGGCTTTAAAATTTGCTAAAATTCTGATTCCCCTGGAGAGCTTTATTTATTTTATCCTGACAACTGAAATCCACTAAAAATCCTCAGTGAATGCTCTCAAATATTCAAACAAAAAAAATTTGGGCCAGGTGCAATGGCACGGGCCTGTAATTCCAGCAACTGGAGATGTAGAGGCAGGAAGGTTGAGAGTTCATGGCTGGAGGCAGCCTGAGCAACTTATTGAGCCCCTGACTCAAAATAAAATATAAAATAAGGGCTGGGGGTACAGCCTCGTAGTAGTAGTAGCTGTTGTTTGGTGTAGAGCACTTGCAAAGTATGTGTAAGGCCCTGGGTTCAACCCCCAGTACCCCCAAAAGGAACAAAATTTGGGTTTCTATGCTTTGAGTCATAAATGTAGATTTTCTCTAAAGTCCATTAAATTCTTACCATTATGCTTAGTAGACAGCCTTCTTTCTACTAATGAGGTTTTAGCAAAGGCATAAAAGGTTAAGTGACTAGCTAGAAAGAGTCTGGGATAATGAAGGTGGGGATTGTTGCTGTTCTTTTTATTGTAAGCTGGTATTTACCCTACATCAGTGTTTCTTCCCATGGCAAATAACACTCTTCAGACTTTATTAAATGATTGTAGGGGGGCTCATCCAGCAGAAGTCTTTGCTTCCAAAAATTATTATAACAGGGTCTGGTCCCCACTTACTAAATTAGTCTTAAAATCATGTATATAATCATAATACTATCTTATAGAAAAAACTGCTATGTGTGGCCCTGATTATATTACAAGAAACATGACTTCTGACTTATGGGAGGTTATTTTCCATGTGCCTTGATTCAGTGGAGTATCAAACTGAAAACTACTCTGCATGATAGTGAGAGGAGAATTTGAAAATGTATCAGCAGTCTTGAGTGAGAGAGGAGAGAAGAAGCCATCGGTAAATGGCAGATCAGCCATCGGTAAATGGCAGATCACACATTCTACTAAATAGCTATAAAGATAGTCTATTGAAATCATGGACGCTTGAGTGATTTTTTCCTTAAGGAAATTAGTGTTTTTACTTCATGCACAAGAATTGTCTCTTCTATTTTATTCTTCCAAGACTAAGATAGGTTCATATCAAATCCTGAAAGCTATAATATTTAAAAACCAGAAGACGCCCTATTTACTATCTCGTTCATACTCACTCCATCTTTATCTTCCTCTAATTGGCCATTGAAGCAAAGTTGTAGAGATGTTTTCCTTCAATATGCTCTGGGTTCCTGGATGTCTAGAGGTAGTTGTGGTGATAGTAGTAGCAGTGGTGATAGCAATATTGCAATTTCACTGGGTATCAGATGTTGGTGGGTTCCTTCACATAAAATGTCAAGTAGTGGCCTCTCAGCAGTGGTGGCTGCCTGGTGGATAAATTCTGTGTTTTGAGCATCATCCCTGAAAATCTCACATCTTGCTGAGGAGTACAGCTTCTGATCAGAAACACTGTGATCTTTCAGGCCCATCCACAATGACAAAGGCTTTACCTAGTAGGGTTCATAGGGTCTACCCTCCCCAGCCCACACTTAGTGCTCAGCCAATGCATTATAGTCTTTGAGGAAAATTGCAGTCAAGGACTCAGGTCCACCAGATCTCATTCTCTTAAATAAATTTGTACTCCTAGTCAGGCTGCCTTCACTGGGAAGTTTCTTATCTGGGGTCTTCCTGCTGTGGACTCCTTTTGGGTGGAGTGAAAGGAAACCCTGAAGATACTTTTCCCACTCTGACTCAGGACTTCTCTCCTCCTTCTCCCACTTCAGGGTTCACACAACTTCAGGAGACACTCATTTGAGGTTTCTCAACGGTGAGGTGACCCTCACATCTATACTGACCCACTGACCCTCCACCAGAATGCCTTTCTTGGAAAACATGAAATGATATGGAGGAATTGGTGTTGCCTCTGGAGTCATCCTCATGCTTAAATTATCACACTGTTTGAAAACTTGATTGCTATTTCCATTTGGACTTGTTGCTTTAATGTGCTACTCAGACAGCTGATGGCTCAGTCCCTTTCCAGCTCAGCTGAGTCGCTGACACTGTGACTCCAGGTTATCCAATGGTTTTGCTAAAAATATTGTGTATCACATCTCTTACTGTTCACAATAGTTAGAGTGACTTCTTTTTCCTATGCTGAACTACGACCACATGACCATGTAGATTTGTTCCCTAAAATTGGGGCTGGCCAGGCATGGTGTCTCACACCTCTCAATCCCAGCAACTTGGGAGGCGGCGGAGGAGGATTGCAGTTTCAAGGTCAGAGGCATCATGCATAACTTAGACTCTTTCCCAAGCTAAAAATTAAAAATTGGCTGGGGGTGCAGCCCAGGGGTAGAGCACTTGCAAAGTATGAGGCCCCTAAGTACTGCACAATAAAAAAAGTGGGGCTGTTTTGGCTTAGTGGTCACACAACTAATGCAGGTTGGAAAGCTGTTGATCCTTATGCTGCCATGACAAATATTTGTAAAACTAACACTATACCTTGACATCAGGTGTGATGCTGAGTGCTGCTTCACAGAATCAATTATAAAAACTCAAGTGATAAATGCTACTTGCTGCTCTTAAGCAAGTAGCAGAGAGAAGTAAACTAAAGTAAGAATGAACCTTTTTGCATACCCCAATTATGGAATCATCCTATGTGACCATCAGCAGAGGAATGGGTAAAAAAATGCGGTTAATATACACAATGAAGTTTTACTCAGCTGTAGAGAACAGGAAATTGTCATTTGCTGGAAAATGGGTGGAACTGGAGATCATCATTTTAAATGAAGTAAGCCAGTCCTACAAAAACAAATATTGCATGTTTTCTCTCATGTGTGGAAGCTAGGGTGAGGGAGAAGCACATGAAACTAAAAATAAGACTGCTAGGGATGTGGAAGAGAAAGCAGAAAGTGGATAAGAGAGTAATGGAGGGGGTGAATATGATAAAAGCACACTATATTCATGTAATATATACTAATTAAAAATAAGAATGAGTTTGTTTGCAAGGAGAGATGAAAAGAACATAAATTGGCTAAGGATTACTTTCCCTGGCTATGACCTGTAATGAATACTATTTCTGGATAGCTGATTGAAAAAGCCAATTGTTTCTTTGCCTCTGACTAGAACAGATAAAGTTCTGATCTCAGCCTTCTTAAAAATCTCTGATTAAGTATTTCTTGGCCAGTCAATGGAAGCCAACCCAGTGGCAAGATTAAACGCATTGCTTTTGGACTTTAGCCTCAGATGTCCCTGTTTCAGAAGTCCTTGTCAATGACCAAGTATAGAATCCAGTGTATGACACATAGGAATTCTTAATACTATTTATTGTTAGTCTGGTGTTTTGATCTAGAAAATAGAGTAAAAACTTTTATTCTCAGAATTTTTGGTCATTTATTAAAAGGAAAATAATTTCAACTAACAATCAATTCTGTTATTTTAGGATTTATAAGTGATAGACTAGATCTGTGGTGATGTTTTCTAGTTGATAATCTAACAAATAAATGATTACCAAACACATTTAATCTACACAATCTGTTTTCAAACAACTAATCAACTTATTTAGATAGGACAACATCGCTTACTTCCTCTTAGAATATATTGTGTGGATGCTATTATAAAACATCAAAAAGCATTAAGGAGAGTGTATTAGTCTGTTAAAGCAGCCATAACAAAATGCCACACACTGAGTGGCTTAAACAATAGACAATTATTTCTCATAGTACCATAGACTGGAAGATCAAGGTGTTGCCTCTCCTTGACTTGCAGATGGCTGCCTTCTCTCTGTGTCCCCATGTGACCTTCCCTGTGCACACATACGCCTACTGTCTTTTCTTTCCTCTTCTTTTAAGAACACCAGCTGTTGGATTAGGGCCTTACTCTAATGACCTCACTTAACCTCAATTATTTTTTGAGACCTTATCTCCAAATACAGGAGTCCCAGGAGTAATAAGATTTAGTCTATAACAGAATTATAGAAGACTTTGTAAAAGAAGTAAAATTTTAGCTGAGTATTAAAGGATTCAGTTCACATGCACAAAAAGTGATAAAAGAAGGCATCCCAAGCAGAGGAAACAGTAAGGAATTATGCACATATACGTTGTCTCTGTTCAGGAAATGGTCAGAAGTCTGAGTTGGCTGGTACTAAATGTACTTATGAAACAAACTAATAAAAGCTTTGGATATACTTATATATAATATCAGTGAAGTATACAAGGAAAAAACAGTGCTTTCCTTAGGCAGCTAAAACACCTCTACTAGGAAACTGATGGGTCATATATCAGAATGCAGATGCCAGTGAATTGCTAACAAATTTAGTTATTTAGAGAAAAAAGTGGAATTTGTAAAGTAATTGAGGATAAATTTTAAAATAGACACATAAGGAAAGAAGAGAAAATCTCTTGATATGGTTGGTTTTAGTGGTCAATGTTTCCTTTTTAAAGGTAGCTCTTATTTTCACTTTCAAAGAGAAATGTCTTTGAATCTTCATTAAACATCTAGAAATCAAAGAATTATCTTCAGACTTCAGAGTAAATCAGTAGCTCACAACTGGAGGCAAATTTGTCCCCCAGATGTCATTTGATAGTTGTCACAGCTGGGAGAGGGGAGAGTGTTACCCTTTCATCTAGCTGTTAAACATCTTACTATGTACATTCTAGTCTTTACAATAACAGTGTATACAGCCCAAATTGCCAATGATACTTAGGTTGCAAAAACACTATGTTATAGCCAGGGATATTTTCAATGTTTTCCTGGTCCTCTGTATTGTTTTTGCTCCTTAGAAAGTCTTTAGAATGTATACATAATTAGTATATGCATATATATATTTAACTTTCTCAGCTGAGAGAACCTAGAAGCAACAGCACCTCAGTAATCATGAACATATCTAGTATTCATTCATAGTTTCAAATTCCACTCTCCAATAAAAGGAACCAAGGATCTTTGGAGAAATGACTGGTTCTAAGACAAAATGTGACAGCAAGTACACAAGGTGATCCTAGAGCATCTTACAGTGCCATAAATTCCTTAAAATAAAATTTCATAATGGTGGGCATATGTTGAATAGACACAGGCACTAAATAAAAGAGCTCTCAATGAACAAAGATGGAACTATTTGAGTGATACAAGTGGAATTGGACTATAATCCAAAGTGTAAAATAAATATATAAGGAGTCCACACTAATAGGTAAATGATTAAGTAAATAACCTGGGGAGAATGGACAAATCTCCCATACAAACAAATTCCAGATAGTTTATGTAAATCCTCTACCCTTCGGGAGGTGGTACAGAACTTTGCACCCCTTAACTGTGAACAGCACACAATGACTTCCTCCAAAGAGTACAGTATGGGAAAGGAGAAGACAGCAGTAACTTTCAAGTAGAGAAACCTAAAAAATGCTACCTGATTGAGGTTAACTGTGATTGTGGTAGGTCAGGTTGACAATAGGTACCCTTGATTTGATGTGATGAAAATGGCACATTATCTTTGTGGCTTTTCTTCTCCACACTCATGATTCTAGTCCAATCGTAAGGAAATCAGACAAGTTCCAGTTTGAGGGACACTCTACAAAACACCTGAAGAGTATTCCTCAAAAACCTCAAGGTCATCAAAAACAGAAAGTGTAAGACATAACCAAAAAGAGCTTTCAGGAGACGTGACAACTAAATGTAACGGGTCTTCTCAGTGGGCTCCTGGAAAAGAAAAAGAACATTAGGTATAAACTAAGGAAATAAGAAGGGCTGGGATTTAGCTCAGTTGGTAGAGCACTGTGCTGCAGTCTCTGTGGTCCCGAGTTCGATTCCTAGCACCGCAAAAATGGGAGAAGGGCCTGGCAATCCACTCCCAAGGCAATCCCGAAACAGTCAGCCATTGAAAACCCTATGAGGGTCACTATGAGTCGGACACGACTCGATGGTACCTAACAACAACAACAACAACAAGGAAATAAGAATAAAATACTGACTTTTTAATTGATGGAAAATATAGTTGATATTCATATTGGTTCACTAACAGTTTAAAATGGACCACATGTAATAAAGACTGACTTCACTGGTTGATATTTGTTGACAACTTTTGTTGTTATTATTGTATTAATTCATCTTCCCCTTCTGCTCCAAACATAGGTAAGGAAATAAAAAAGACTGGGTGGTTCTCCTTCCTGTGGTACTGATAGGAGGTTTAAGTCACATAACCTCCTGCCCCAACCCAGGAACCCTCACCCTGGTTCCAACCCTTTCATTGTAATATTCAGCTTTAAATCACTCACCTCCCCTGGTTCTCTTCAGCTATTTGGACCTAGCTTGAGAAGACTACTGTGTACACCTCAAAAAAGTCTCACTATATAAGTAACAAGCATTTTCATAACCTCTTTTGACATCCTTAGTCTTGATATCCAGACCAAATTTTGGGTAGGGATCCATCTTGCTTCTTCAGTGTGACTATTAATACAATACTAATGTAAAGGTGCCTGCAGCCCTACCACTGTGGTGTCCAATCCTGTCAGATCTCGGAAGTTAAGCAGGGTCAGGCCTGGTTAGTATTTGGATGGGAGACCACCTGGAAACACCAGGTGCGATAGGCTTGTATGGAGGGCCAAGTAAAAAAAATAAGCCGTTGAAAACCCTATGAAAAGCAGAGAAGCACTGAGAATAGTGTTTCACCTGTTGTATGTAGAGTCACTATGAGTCAGACACTGACTTGATGATACTTAACAACAACATTGTTAAGGTGGGGCTGGGTTTTAGTTTAGTTGATAGAGTGCTGCTCCACACTTTGAGGACGGGAGTCCTTAGCATTGAAAAATGGGAGAAGAATGTGGCAGTCCACTCCCAAAGCAATCCCAAAATAATCAGTCATTGAAAGCCCCGTGAGGGTTTCTACGAGTTGGACATGACTTGATGGCACCTCACAGCAACATTTAGGTGTTGAGCCAGTAGCTGTAACAGCCTGGCATCCAGTCTCATCACGTCTTGGAAGCTAAGCAGTGTTGGGCCTGATTAGTACTTGGATAGGAGACTGCCTGAGAACACCAGGTGCTGTAGGCTTGAGAGAAGGACCCAGCAGCCCACTGCTGTCACAGTCAGCCATCAACAATGCTATGAAGAGCAGAGGAGAACTGACAATGTTTCCGGGCAAGGAAAAATATTGGATAGTATTTTGTTTCTGTTGTAAATAGGGTCACTATGAGTCTGACCTGACTCCATGGCACATAACAACAATGTTAAGGTTGTCATACAGGAGGAACTGTTGTCTCTCTCTCTGTTTCTTTTTCCCTTCTCACTCTTTGCTCCTCATGCTCCCTTCTCTTCTTCTTTCCCTGGAGAATCATGTGCACACCTCCTCTTCTCAAAAACAACAGCAAAAAAGAAAACACAGGAAGGTGGATGTGGGTGGAATAAATGAGATTTCTTTATCATTGCATTTTTTCTATAAATTTAAAGATAAAAATTTTTAAAAAGCCTTTGCATAATAGTTCAAGAGGATACAGTTATAATATATCCCTGTCTTTGGGGTCCATGCCAGCTTCTAGATGGGATTGTTGCTTCATGAGACCATTTGATTTTGCTATAAGACTCTTGTCCTAGGTATAAGTGAAATTCATTTAAAAGCTATATTCCAACATGAGGTAAATTAGATTTCCTTATGATTCATTTTTATTAGACAATTTTGTAAACAAAGTAGATAACACACTTATCTTTCTCTTCAATCTATCATGCAGATAGTAATTTCAGAGAAATGACTACCTCTTACATGGGCAATGTACTTTGATCTGGAATAGTAATAGTTTCATGACTATTTCTCAGAAAATTTCTTTAACATATCCCAATAAACACACTTAATTTGTGCTCTTTTGTAAAGGTCACATGCAGCTTAGAGCAGAGGGCTAGTTATTAGGCAGAATAAATTGTTTTCATGGCATGGCTTATAATTCTAATAGCTCTTATTTATTTTTACTTTATATAATCATAATATTGGCAGTCTTGCATACCAATACGTGGAGATGTGCTAAGCTCTTTCCATGCTTTATCTGCTTTAATGTTCATATTACCTAGGAGGGATTTTCCTGATTTATAAAGGAGAAAACTAAATACTGAAAGAGGTTAAGTAACTTGCTTGAGGTCTCCTACCTAGTAAGTGGCAAAGCTGGATTCAATTCCAGATCTGTATGGCACAGACCCTGAGCTTTGCCCACCAGATTATAGCACTTAATATTTACATACCAGCACCCTTCAACTGCATTTGAATTATTTGGGAGCAGGAACTGTGTTTTATCCACTTTTAAAAATTTCTACAAAAAACTGAAAAAAATACCTAGATGAGGTATATGTTGCATTCATTCTTACTTTTCCCTTAATATACAAATTTGGTTGCCTCACTTAATCACATATAAAAGTAATCTTCCCAATTATTTTCAACTGCTTGTCATAATTATTTCAGGGAATTAATACTACTGGCAGCCTGTACTATAAAATATACTGACAGAATTATACAGAAGAAAAACTCATTCCCACTTGAAATTAGATAGTAATTGCAGGTACACCTGAAACTCAGTTATGTTGAGGTCCCTTATTACTTACTGTATGGCATTCACTTTTCCCTGAGCCAGGAAAGCCATTGTTGACCTGACTCAGGATAACACATGAAATTATCATCATTTGCCTATGGATTCTAGATGATGATTTTGTTGCCTAAAATCTCAAGACCTATTTTAATTGCTATGAGCTATCAGACAGCTCTATTATGAGGGAGCGATATAGTATGTAATGACAATTTTATAACTTAAAATATTTCTTTATCAAGAGCCATTATGTTAGTGCAATGAAAATTATATGTCAGAGTCTGTGGATTTATTTGTACCTTACTCTTATAAAATGAATCTGGCCTGAAGAGCATTCTCCCTTTTTCTGAATAGATGCTTTATCATCACAGATGTGATGTAGATTAGGTCTTACACTCCTTACTATCAAAAGAAGACACTTCCTTTTTGATAGTGAGTAATACTCTAAGTGATGTTGTATATCTTCCGATTTGTGAGGATCTTCCAGCTAAATCCAAAGCAAACTCTATTGCCCATGGTTTCTGTTCCTCTGACCTTGCATAGAATAGAAATTCATTGCAGGTCTTTGAGCAAGTTGGATTAAATTCCTTAGGTCTTTGTGACTTATATGAACACAGATGTCCTTGTGAAATCACAGTGCTAAGTATTCAGGATTCACCATGAAGTCAGTACCTAAGGCTTCAGTGCCAAAGGGTTGAAAGTAAGCAGTATAGATGTGATTCCAATGGCTCCCATTTGTAGTTTCTGTTTCGCTGTTAGCTTTCTCTGTGACATTGAGCAAGACCCTTTAGTTCTTGGAAACATGGAATCCTCTTATGTAAAATGAGGAAACCAGAATGAATGATATCTGAATGTAACATTTTATTGTTCTAGAACTGCACTGTAGGAGCACTCGCATGGAAGACACACCATGCTCTGTGAGGATTTTATGTTCTAATTTCATTAATAATAATTTTGAATTACCATCTCTCTAAGTTTCAGAGGGAACACAACTGTTTGAAAATAATTTACATGCTTAGATTTAGATTTGGGAAGATTTATATTTTGGGAGATGTATAAATTTGATCTTGTTTATAATTTTTACAGGCGTATGTAAGCAATAAAGAGAAATTGATAATAGAAAGCTGTATGAATTTATTAAGTGCAATAAAAAAACCCTAAAATAATTTTTGGCTCATTTGAGAACCTCCTTGCTCATTCAGCTGATTTCCTGTCATTAAATGTCCTTTTGAAAGCTGCCACTCAAATTCTGCTTCAGAAAGTGCCTATTTTGGAGAAATATCCTGAGTTCTTCATGGCCCTGCTTGAAGAAACAAGGAATGAGCCATACAAATTTCTGAGATAAAAAATTCCAGGCAAAGGGGGGAAAAGTGACTGCAAAGATACCAAGATGTAACTGTGCCTGGCAAGCTTAGTAATAAACAGTGGAGAGTTCAATGTAGCTGCACAGCAAGTGTTAGGGAATGTAGTAGGAGACAAGGTTACAAAATAAGGAGCCAGGTAGCAGAGGATTTAGAAGGGTATGAATTGATTTCTAAGGAAACAGAGGGTCTTGAATGGGAAAGTGTCATGATCTGACTTAAGTCTTCACAGAAACACAGTGGATGTTATGCAAAGAATAGTCTTTTGGGACGCAAAAGTGGAAGCTCAGAGATTAGTTAGGAAATTACTGCAATATTTCAGGTTGGAGAATCATGAAAGGAGCAGTGAGGTGGCAAAAAGTCTTCAGACTGTGGATATCTTTGAAGGTAAAAGCTATAGGATTTGCTAGCACTTTGGATATTTGGTATGAAAGAGAATAAGGAGTTAAGAATGATTTCAAGGTATTGATATAAGGCTTTGCTTTGAGGACAGGTAAGATGGGCTTGTCACTTCATGAAATGAGGAAATCAGTACATGAACCAGGGAAGAAGCAGGTGACAAGTTGTTGTTGTTGTTAGGTGCCGTAATGTCAGATCCAACTCATAGCTACCTTAAGTACCACAGAACAAAACACTACCCAACACTGTGCATTGCACATGTTCTTTTTATTTTTGAGTCCATTGTTGCAGCCACTATGCTTCTCATTTTGAGTCATGTCACATCAACAAAAGGAGCTCCTAGTTGCTTTACCCCCCACACGTCTGTCAGTTTGCCGCACTGTGGGGGCTTGTGTGTTGCGATGAGGCTGAGAGCTCTGCCACTGGTACCTTGGACATGAGCAAGGTTACCCATGGTGGACAGGTTTTCAGCTGAGCTTCCAAACTAAGACAGACTAGGGAGTAGGATCTGGCGAGCCACTCCCGAAACAACTAGCCATTGAAAACCCTATGGATAGCAAAGAAACACTGTCAGATATAGGCTGGAAAATGAGCCCCCCAGGTTGGAAGGCACTCAAAAGACTACTGGGGAAGAGTTGCCTCCTCAAAGTAGAGTCTACCGTGGTGATGGAAATGGAGTAAAGCCCCAGGGACCTCAATTTGCTGATGTGGCACAACTTAAAATGAGGAGAAACAACTGTAAACATCCATTAAAAATTGGAACATGGAATGTATGTGTTATGAATCTTGGCAAATTAGAAATCATTAAAAGAGAAATGGAGCGCATAAACATTGACATTCTACGCATCAGTGAGCTAAAATGGACCGGCATAGGCCATTTTGAGTCAGACAATCACATGGTCTACTATGCTGGGAATGATAAACTAAAGAGAAATGGGGTTGCATTCATCATCAAAAAAGACATTTCAAGATCTCTCATGAAATACAATGTTGTCAGTGCTAGAATAATATCCATACATCTACAAGGAAGACCAGTTAATATGACTATTATTCAAATTTATGCACCCACCACTAAGGCCACAAAGGAAGAAAGGGAAGACTTCTGTCAGCTTCTGCAATCTGAAATAGATCAAACATGCAGTCAAGAGAAACTGATAATCACTGGTGACTGGAATGCAAAGGTTAGAAACAGAGAAGAAGGCTCAGTACTTGGAAAATATGGTCTTGGTGACAGAAACGAAGCTGGAGATCGCATGACAGAATTTTGTCAGACCAATAACCTTTTCATTACAAATACATTTTTTTCAACATCATAAACGGAGACTATACACATGGACTTCACCAGATGGAACATACAGGAATCAAACTGACTACATATGTGGAAAGAGACGATGGAAAAACTCTGTACAAAATGTCAAAACAAGACCAAGTGCTGACTGTGGATCAGACCATCAACTCCTCCTAGGCAAGTTCAAACTGAAGCTGAAGAAAATTAGAACAAGTA
The DNA here is from genome assembly GCA_007922755.1 of Pedetes capensis. NCBI lineage: Eukaryota > Metazoa > Chordata > Mammalia > Rodentia > Pedetidae > Pedetes > Pedetes capensis. The sequence continues at coordinate 72,477 of VMDO01007126.1, read as the reverse complement.
TATGAGAGCCACGGTATGACCTTGAGTATATCCCACCTGAGTTCAGACAACACCTCAAAAATAAGTTTAATGCATTAGACACAAATGATAGGAGACCAGAAGAGTTGTGGCATGACATAAAAGATATCATTCAAGAAGGAAGCAAAAAGTTCTTAAAAAGAGAAGAAAAAAAGAAAAGACCAAATTACATGTCAAAAGAGACACTGGACCTTGCCCTCGAACACGGAGCAGCTACAGCAAAAGGAAGACATGAGGAAGTTAAGGAACTAAACAGAAGATTTCAGAAGGCAGCTCGAGAAGACAAAAACAAATATTATAATGACATGTGCAAGGAACTAGAGGCAGAAAACCAAAAGGAAAGAACACGGTCTGTGTTTCTCAAGCTTAAGGAAGTGAAGAAAAAATTCAAGCCTCGAGTGGCAATAGTGAAAGATTCTACAGGGAAAATATTAAATGATGCAGGAAACATCAAAAGAAGATGGGAAGAATACATAGTCATACAAGAAAGAATTGGTAGACGACCAACCATTCCAAGAGGTTGCATATGAAGAGGAACCAATGGTGTTGAAGGATGAAGTGGAAGCTGCCTTGAAAGAACTGGCGAAACACAAAGCTCCAGGAATTGATGGGATACCAACAGAGATGTTTCAACAAACAGATGCAGCACTGGAGGTGTTAACATGTTTATGTGAACAGATTTGGAAAACTGCTACTTTGCCAACTGACTGAAAGAGATCCATATTTGTGCCTATTCCCAAAAAAGGGGATCCAACTGAATGTGCAAACTATCGGACAATATCATTAATATTGCACACCAGCAAAATTCTACTAAAGATCATTCAGAAGCGACTGCAGCAGTATATAGACAGGGAATTACCAGAAAATCAAGCGGGATTCAGAAGAGGGTGGGGAACCAGTAACGTCATTGCTGATGTCAGGTCGATATTATCTGAAAGCAGAGAATATCAGAAAGATGTCTATCTATATTTTATTGACTATGCAAAAGCATTTGATTGTGTGGATCACAACAAATTATGGATAACACTTTGAAACATGGGAATACCAGAACACCTAACTGTGCTCATGAGAAATCTGTACATAGACCAGAAGGCAGTTGTTACAATAGAATAATGAAACAGTCTGGTTTAAAGTTGAGAAAGGTGTGCATCAGGGATGTATACATTCACCCTATCTCTTCAATTTATGTGCTGAGCAAATAATCCGAGAAGCTGGACTTTATGAGGGAGAACGTGGCATCATGATTGGAGAAAGAGTCATTAACAACCTGCTTTATGCAGATGACACAACTCTGCTTGCTGAAAGTGAAGAGGATTTAAATCATTTACTGATGAAGATCAAAGATCATCGCCTTCAATATGGGTTACGACTAAACATCAACAAAACAAAATCCTTATGACTGGGTCAGCACACAACTTCACAATAAATGGAGAAAAGATTGAGGTTGGCCAAGATTTTGCTTTGCTTGGATCTATAATCAACACCCATGGAAGCAGCAGTCAAGAAATCAAAAGATGCATTGCTCTAGGAAAAGCTGTGGCAAAAGATCTCTTTAGAGTATTGAAAAGCAAAGATGTCACCTTGAAGATGAAGGTGCATCTGACTCATGCCATGGTATTTTCAGTGGCATCATATGGTTGTGAAAGCTGGACATTGAACAAGAGAGACAGAAAAAGAATTGATGCTTTTGAATTGTGGTACTAGAGACATGTATTCAATATACCATGGACTGCCATAAGAACCAACAAATCTGCCCTAGACAAAGTACAACCAGAGTGCTCCTTGGAAGCAAGAATGGCCAGACTACATCATATGGTCAGGAGAGATCAATCCCTGGGGAAGGACATCATGTTTGGGAGAGGCAGGTCAACGCAAAAGAGGAAAACCCTCCACCAGATGGATTGACACAGTGTCTGCAACAATGGGCTTAAACATAAATAAGATGGTTTGCCTGGCACAGAATCGGCAAGTGTTTTGATCTGCTGTACATAGGGTTGCTATGAGTCAGACTCAAGTGGACGGCAACTAACAACAACAACAACAACAAGTTGCTTTACTGCATTCCCATCACTAAGGTCAAGTCTACTTTGAGGAGGCAACTCTTTTCTTGAATGCCGTCTATAGCCTACAGGACTCATTTTCTGGCACTATATTTAACAGTGCTTCTCTGCTATTCATAGGTTTTATAATGATTAATTATTTCTGCAGTGGGTTTCAGGATCCTTCTCCCTAGTCTGTGTTGCTCTGGAAGCTCAGCTGAAACCAGTCTACCACAGGTGACCCTACTGGTAACCTGAAATACCGGTGGCATAACTTTCAGCATCACAGGAACAAGGAAGCCCCCACAGCATGACAAGATGACAGACATGTAGGAGAGGTGATAAGTAGGAAGGAGAAAATCAGGAGTTTGGTTCTGAATACAGGTGGGCTCTATTATCCAGTTTTGCTTTCCATGGTTTCACCTATCTGCAGTCAACCGTCGTCCAAAAATATTAAATTGAGAATTCCAGAAATAAAGATCATGTTTTGAATTGCATGACATTCTGAGCGGCATGGTAAAATATTGCACCATCTTGCTCTGTTTTGCCTGTAACATGAATCATCCCTTTGTCTAGTATATCCATACTCTGTACAATATCCACCCATTAGGAGCCTTCTCACTTATTGGATTGACTGTATGATATTGCAGTATTTGTGTTCAAGTAACCCTATTTCACTTAGTAATTGCTCCAAAGCTCAAGGATAGTGGTGCTGCAATTTGGATGTGCCAAAGAAAGTGTGCAAAATGCTCTTAAGTGCAAAAGTTTTCAACATAATAAAGAAAGAAAATCATTGCATGCTGAGGTTGGTAGGATAGATGGTGAAAATCTTCTAAATGTGAACTTGTGAAGAAGGAAGAAAAATCAATGCTTGTTTTGCTCTTGCATCTCAAATAGCAAAATTTATAGCTACAGTGTGTGTGGTAAATCCTTAGTTAAGATGGAAAAGGCATTAAAATTGTGGGTGGAAGACATGAACAGAAAATGTATTCTTACTGATAGCAGTGTGTTGCAGGACCAAAAAACCTTTAGCCTCTAAGAAGACTTCAGCAAAGGACCCCCTGAAATGAGTGATATCAAGCCATTTGATTTAAGTAAGGGATGATTACACAGATTCAGGAATAGGTTTAGTCAAGAGGCTGCATGTGCCAATGAAGAAATTGCTGTCACATTTTTAGGCACAGTTGAAGAGATTGAGTAAGAAGAAAGGGTACCATCCAAACTTATTCTTCAATTGTGATGAAACCAGGCTCTTCTGGAATATGTTGCCCAATAGAATTTATATTCATGAAAATGAAAAGGAGGCATTAGGGTGTAAAACATAGGACAGGTTAACTCTGGTGTTATGTGGCAATGCTGAAGGGCATATGATCAAACAGAAATGGTTTACAGAATGAAGAATCACATATACTCAAAAGCAAAAGCAAAAACAAAAATTATATCTTGAGAAAGAGCACATTTACAAACTTTTATTACAGTATATGTTTTTATAATTGTCCTATTATATCACCTATGCTTAATTTATGAATTAAACATTACTGTAGGTATGTAGGTAGAGGAAAAACAGTATATATATATATATATATATATATATATATATATATATATATATATATATATATCGACCCTCATAGGGTTTTCAATGGCTGATTGTTTTCAGGATTGCCTTGGGAGTGGATTGCCAGGCCCTTCTCCCATTTTTAGGGTGCTGGGAATCGAACTCAGGTCCTCAGAGACTGCAGACCAGCGCTCTACCAACTGAGCTACATCCCAGCCCATATATATATATATATATATATGTACCCAGCCCACATATATATATATATATATATATATATATATATATATGGATATGGATTTGGTACTATCTGTAGCTTCAGGTATCCAGGCATCCATTGAGGGTCTTGGAACATATTCCTGTGAATAAGGAGGGACTACTCTATTTCAAATGTGTACGCTTTAAATTTGTTTAAATTTGTTGCATTCAGTTAGCAGTTTCTAGTAGGTAGTTGTATATGAAAATCCTTTAATCTCCCTTATAATCTTGTGAAATAAGTTTTATTACCCTGATAGCATGTAGGGCATGTAATTATTATCCTAAGTATATGTGTTCAAGAGCATGTAGATAGTAAGAAGCAGAGATTTGAATCTAGGCACCCTGAGTCCAGAGCCATGTTCCTCACCATATGGATTTACTCTCTTTCCCAATTCCTTCCATACTAGCACAATAAAGTGTATGATTATACGAAAAATAAATGGATTCATGGAAAGAAGTTTGCTAAGAGGTCTTGTCATCTATTTCAAATACTCATATAATACAATCACTCATGTAATATTTTATCTGAATCTAAATGGTAGTTTTTTATAAATTAACAGTTGATAAAAGTTTGGAAGAAATGCTTCTTCAATATATTCTATATTCCAATGTTCTGGATAAGGTTTCATTCATGCATGAATTATTTTTTTCATTCTCTCAGTTAGTGGACATTTATTGATCTCCTAGTGGGTACCAGTTGTTGCAGTGGAGATGAGATTGAAGTTTTTTTCCCCTCAATAAACTTATACTTTAGTGGGAGAAAACAACATAAATCAAATAACTATTCATATAAATGTAAAATTCAGGTATAATGAGAACTATGAAAAGTAGATGAGGGATGTGAGGCAAGAAAAGTTCTAAAAGAAAAAAGATTATATGAAATGGTTAGATGCAGAGAAAGAGGGAAATTTGCAATTTTCTGCATTCTAAATTACACAGGGAGATTCTTGAATGATTCATGAATTATGTGACTATTGCTAATATATTTTCCCTCTCAGGTGATGGAATTCATCTCCAGTGTTTAATCTTAGTAACATTTCTGTATCATTCTTTCTCCTACAGGTAAATACACAATTATTATATTGATGTGAACTTTGCCAGGGTGTGGTTATGGTCATACTCTTGAGTCCTGTGTCTATTTGCATGCTTTTATGTAAATAAGCTACTTATTCAAAAGCAATTACAGCAGTTCTTTGGTTCTAATGTCAAACTTATCTATGAAGCTTTTTCTAACTTTATGCTTTTTTTTAACTGCACAGTATTGTCAGCCAAACTTCATTTATTAATCAGCACATGGAAATTAACAAACTTGGAAGATAAATGATAGCTTGATGCAATAATAATGATTTAATAATGAGTTAAAATAATGATGTTGGTAATACCTAACATGTAAATAAAAACATACAGTTTATGAAGGTCTTTCAGATATATAATACTGTGGAGCTGCACAAAAATCCATGACAGACATTTTCAGCCTTGAATGTACAGTAGGATCAGTCTAGGAGATTTTGAAACATTTGGGTGTTTTGGTCCTGTTATAGATCCAAGAAGTAAGAATCTTCAAGATAGTGAATCATGGTAAGGTTAATTTAAAAAAACTTTCATGTGTTTTTGAAATAAGGCTAGGCTTTACCATGTAGTAAAGCAAGTCATACTATTTTATGTTATAGATAAGGAAATCAAAATAAAATAATTTTCATAATATCATATCTTTCTAACTCAGTGATTCTTAACATTCCCAATTGGAATGCCCCTTTTATAAAAGTACTTTGCTATTCTTCTTTACTCTTTCGAAGCTCATACATTATAATATATGTCTAAAGCATAATGGCCAGCAGCTATACCACTGTAGTGTCCAACCTGTCAGATCTTGGAAGCTAAGCAGGGTCGGACCTGGTTAGTACTTAGATGGGAGACTGCCTGGGAATACCAGGTGCTTTAGGCTTAGGAGAAGGACCTGGCAACCCACTCGCAAAAAACAATCAGCCACGGAAAACCCTATGAATAGCAGAGAAGCACAACAATAGTGTTTTATTGTACATAGGGTCTCTATGAGTTGGACACTGACTTGAACGGCACTTAATAATAACAAAGTATAATGTAAAAATTCTATCCGACGTCTACTTCCAGTTAAGATACAGAAGGATGTAAAAGAGCCTCATCACTGCCAGTAAAACAAAAAGTCATGAAACAAACAGCAAAATTATACATTTATAAAATAAATATCTTGTTTATATAAAGAAATATCAAAACATTTTCATTCTAGAAAGACAGGCCATCCCTAAGTAAGGAAGGGACAAAGGACATTTTTTTTTGTCTGAGGCTAATTTTTATTTTATTTATTTAATTAAAATCATTAATTTTATTTACTTTTTTTCTTCTTTGGTGTTTTGAGATAGGATTTCATTATGTAGTCAAGGCTGGCCCTGAACTCAGGGATCCTCCTGCCTCAGCCTCCCAGGTTCTTGGATTATAGGCATGTGCCACCATGTCCAGTCTCAGGCTACTTTTTAAGACTAGAAGTAGGGCAGACTGAGGAGAAAAATCTGCTATGAAAGGGTAGTCTTTGCTTCTATTAGAAACAACTTATCAATTTTTTGGTGAGATTATGGTATGGCATGTACATTCAAGGCCATTTTAGTCAAAATTCTAACATGCTTCTTTTGAATGAACTGACAGGATGATTCTTAACTTTTATGGAAACAATTTTTTGGAAAAGAAGAATAAAATTAGAAGAATCACAGTAACTTATATCAAGACAACAGAAACCCTCAATAGACAATCTGGTATTTATGTAAGGAGAAACAGAACAACAAAACATAATTAACATATCTCTGGGAATAGAGATAGATAGGTAATCAACTGATTTTTAACAAGCTTTAAGGTAATTCAATGGCACAATTTTGTATTTTTAATAAAGTATACTGGAATAATTGAATATCCATGTGCAAAAAAGAATGACAACCTCTACTTAATGTTATACATAAAAATTAATTTTAAGTATATTACAGACCTAAAGAGCAAATTTCATAAGACTTCTAGAAGGCTATAAGAGAATATCCATGTAAACTATGTTGTTTTTGTTGTTGGGTGCTATCAAGTTGGTGTCTGACTCATAGTGACCCTACGTACAATAGACAAAACACTCTTGTTAGTACTTCTTTGCTATTCATAGGGTGTTCAGTGGCTGATTGTTTTTTGGGAGTGGGCTGCCAGGTCCTTCTCCCAAACCAACAGCACCTGGTGTTCCCAGGCCATGTCCTATCCAAGTATTAACCAGGCCTGACCCTGCTTGGCTTCTGAGATCTGACAAGATTGAATGCCACAGTGATAAGCCTGCAGGCTTTGAAAACTATAGGTAGGCAGAATTTTTGACAGGATATAAAAAAGAATAAATATGAAAGGCATATATTAGTCCTATCAAGATTAAAAATCACTTGTTCTGTAAAAGAAGTTTTTAATACCAAAAGACAAGTCATGAGCTGGGAGAAAATGCTTGTAATATCTTTACCTGACAAAAGATGATCAAAACCCAATCAATAGGGACTGTCAGTTGAGATGGACAACTGAAAGCAGCCTCCATGAGACCTGGAGAAACAAAAGAGACAAATTAGAAAAGAAGTAGAGTTTGTTCTCAGGAGAGGAGTGGAAACCACAGAGAAGCTGGTGGGTCATCCATAGCACATAGAGAGCACAGGAAACCCCCAGCAAGAAGAGGTGACTATAGTTGACCTGTGGCTGCATGGCACCCACACAGAGGAAGAGAGCCCTCATCTAAGAAAGCTAGAGAAAGTGCAAGGGCCGTGGCACTTGATCAGACTTTAAGCCAGAAAAACACTCAGACACATCTTGAAGGGCTGTACTTCCGAAGGTACACACTGAGGAGCTAAGAGGCTAATCCCACATTCTATGGGCTCAACTGGAATGTTGGCAGGACCAGGAACACAGAAAGCAGTATTTCTTCTTTTTTTATTAGCAATTTTAATGTACAACTTAATGGATCTCATTATGAAATTTCCATATATGCACTTCATTGTACATTACTCACGTAACTTCCCCCTTACCCTCTCATGACCCTCCTTCCCCAACCCCACCCTCTCCACCCATGGTCTTCTTTCTACTTGCATGTCTTTTTGTTACAATACTTATCTATATATGTGCATCCCAATTTTGATATGTCCAAACTTTTTTCTATAGTGATCTACTTTCTTACATTCTCAACAGTATTACATGAGTGATCTAGTTTGTTTGCATTAGTGCCAGTATTTGGTGTTATTACTGTTTTTTATTTTAGCTACCCTTGTTGTTGTTGTTAGGTGCTATCCAGTTGACTCCAACTCATAGTGACCCTATGTACAGCAGATCGAAACACTTGCTGATTCTGTGCCAGGCAAACGATCTTATTTATGTTTAAGCCCATTGTTGCAGACACTGTGTCAATACATCTGGTGGAGGGTTTTCCTCTTTTGAATTGACCTGCCATTCCCCAAACATTATGTCCTTCCCCAGGGATTGATCTCTCCTGACTACATGTCTGAAACATGTAAGATGCAGTCTGGCTATTCTTGCTTCCAATGAGCACTCTGGTTGTACTTCTAGGACAGATTTGTTGGTTCTTTTGGCAGTCCATGGGATATTCAATAGACGTCTCCAGCACGACAATTCAAAAGCATCAATTCTTTTTCTGTCTCCCTTGTTCAATATCCAGCTTTCACAACCATATGATGCGGCTGAAAATACCATGGCATGAGTCAGACGCACCTTCGTCTTCAATGTGACACCTTTGCTTTTCAATACTCTAAAGAGATCTTTTGCCACAGCTTTTCCTAGAGAAATGTGTCTTTTGATTTCTTGACTGCTGCTACCACAAGTATTGATTATAGATCCAAGCACAGCAACATCTTGGACAACCTCAATCTTTTCTCCATTTATTGTGAAGTTGTGTGCTGACCCAGTCGTAAGGATTTTTGTTTTGTTGATGTTTAGTCGTAACCCATATTGAAGTCTATGATCTTTGATCTTCATCAGTAAATGTTTTAAATCCTCTTCACTTTTAGCAAGCAGATTTTTGTCATCTGCATAATGCAGGTTGTTAATGAGTCTTCCTCCAATCTTGATGCTGCATTCTTCCTCATAAAGTCCAGCTTCTCGGATTATTTGCTCAGTGTATAAATTGAAGAGACAGGGTGAAAGTATACAGCCCTGGTGCACACCTTTCTCAACTTTAAACCACTCAGTGTTTCCTTGTTCTATTCGAACAACTGCCTCCTGGTTCACATACAGATTTCTCATGAGCACAATTAGGTATTCTGGTATTTCTTTCTATCTTCCCCTGTTTTTCAAACATACTCATGAAGTTGTGCTGTTTACATTGAGATTGATTTTTCCCCCTTCATCCCTCCTCATTGACTTTCCTCCTGATCCCATGTGCTCCAATCTTTGCTTCCCTGTGCTAGATCCCTCCCTCTTTTTTTCTACTCCTTAAATTGTCTCTTCTACACTAAGTTGTGCATTTTCTTTTTTTTCTTTCTTTCTTTTTTTTTTTTTTTTTTTTTTTTTTTTTTTTTTTTTTTTTTTTTTTTTTTTTTTTTTTTTTTTTTTTTTTTTTTTTTTTTTTTTTTTTTTGGTGTGTGTGTGGTATTGGAGGTTGAACCCATGGCCTCGCACCTGCATGTTCTGCAAGTGCTGGACCACTGACCTGCACCCTCAACCCATTTTTTACTTTTTGAGACAGGGTCTTGCTAAATTATGCAGACTGTCTCTGGTCTCGAACTTGCGATCCTCCCGCCTCCGCCTCCCCAGCCGCTGGGATTACAGGCGTGTGCCACTGTACCCGGCTTTAGTTGTGCATTTTCTATATTTTGATTAATGTATAGGATTTTTCCTACTTTTAAGTTTGTTTCAGCACCCACATATGAGTGAGAACATATGGTATTTCTTTTTGGGCTTGTGTTCCTTCACTTAAGATGATATCCTCCAATTCCATTCATTTTGCTGCAAATGACATTATTTCATTTTTTAAAAATTGTTGAGTAGTATTCCATTTTGTATATGTACCATAATTTTTAGATCCATTCTTCTGTTGATGGGCACTTTTGTTGATTCCATATCTTGCTATTATAAAAAGTGCTGCATTGAATATGGAGATGCAGGTGTCTCTGTGGTATGATTACTCATCTCCCTTTGGGTATATTCCTAGTAGTTGTATAGCTAGGTCATGTGGTAGTTCACTTTTAGGTTTCTGAGATATCTCCATATTGATTTCCAAAGTGATTTAACCAGTTTATAGTCCCACTAACAGTGTAAGAGGGTTCCCTTTTCTCCACAACCTCACCAGCATTTGTGATTTGTTTTATTGATCTTGGCCATTCTTATTGGATTAAGGTGAAATCTCACAGTTGTTTTGATTTGCATTTCTCTGTATCTTATGTATTTTGGACATATAATCAGGAGAGACAAATCCCTGGAGAAAGACATCATGTTTGGCAGAGTGGCAGGTCAATGAAAAAAGGAAAATCCTCCACCAGATGGATTGACACAGTGTCTGCAACAATGGGCTTAAACATAAATAAGATTGTGTACCTGGCACAGAATCAGGGAGTGTTTTGTTCCTCTGTACATAGGGTCGCTATGAGTTGGACTCAACTCAATAGCACCTAACACTAACAACAATGACTAGGGATATTGAGCATTTTTTCAGGTGTTTCATGTCCTTACGAACTTCTTCACTTGAGAATTGTCTATTCAGTTCCTTTTCCCACTTGTGTATTGGATTATTTGTTGTCTTGGGAGTTAGAAAGCAGTATTTCTGAATACCTGAGGTGAGTGTGCACTAAGGAGCCTGGATGCTATGCTGGCACTCTCTTAGAGAGACCTGGCCTCCATCTCAGTGCAAGACAGAGAGGACTGTGGCACTGAGTCTCTGGGGAGAACTACCTCCACAGAGTAAACTCAGTGTCTGCAGCCTCCACCAGAGCAGTGGGGTGGTGTGGCACCAGGGCTCAAGTGTTACCAACTACTGGGAAGCTGGTGAGATGCCATCACTGAGTGCCCAGGGAAGGAGTGTGCCAGAAAGCTGATAAGATGCACTAGGTTTTTGTGAGGCAGACCTTCCTGGTGTTTGTGGCCATGTAGGCAGCCTTAGGGAAAGAGGCAGATGGGTGTATGTACTTGGAGACTTGGAGATCCCTTCTGCAGTTTGTGAGACTGACCTCAGCAGTAGTGATTTGTGGTTGTTACAAGTTTCATTGGATGACAGCTGGCTGGTAGGCAGTACTTCCTGGGATGGCCCTGATCAGAAGATTCCTAGAATCCTAGAAGACAATGCTTAGCTGTATGGTGGGTCGTGTTTTTTCCTCATTTTTTTCTTTCTCTCTCTTTGTATTCTTCTCTATCCTTTTCAGTTGTCAATTTTTAAAACCATTTTCCCTTTTAGGTTATCCTTAGGTATTTGATTAAAACACTTCTAATACTTTCCAGATTTATTTGCTAAAAAGTGGAAAAGGGAAGAGATAAAAAAGAAATTGTATGCTTATATTTGTTTTACATTTTATATTTTTTGTATAACTATATGTATATTTTATAGAATATATATATATATACATATATATATACATACACACAAATATATATATATATATATATATATATATATATATATACATATATATATACATATATATATATATATATATATATATATGTATATATATATATATATATATATATGGGCTGGGATTTAGCTCAGTTGGTAGAGCGCTGCTCTGCAATCTCTGAGATCCCAAGTTTGATTCCCAGCACCGCAAAAATGGGAGAAAGATGTGGCAATCCACTCCTGAGGCAATCCCCAAACAGTCAGCCATTGAAAACCCTATGAGGGTCACTATGAGTCGGACATGGCTCGACAGCACCTAACAACAACAACAACAACAACAACACACACACACACACACACATGTATCCTGCTCTTTTCTTTCTCACCTCCAATACTCTCCTTCTTGCCTGCTTTTCTCATTTACTTCTATCTGATCCTGTTATTTCCCTTCCTCCTCTCCAATTCTCCCTTTGACTTCTATCTGCTATTGATATCTTTACTATAATCAATATCTAATCCCCAAACTTACTCATCCCTATCTCTACCAGTTCCTTTACATAAGTAATTTCTTAAGTAGTAGTTGATCTCAAATTAGATGAACTGTAATTATAAATGTGATTTTGGTCCATGTTATTATTATAACAAGAGATTATTTTGTCCACTGAATAATACTGGGGAATCAAGATAAAAAAAATAGGTTACTCACCAAGAAGACCCACAAATAAATCAAGAAATGACAACCATATTAGGAGATGGCCAAAATCCAAATAGAAACACAATGAATATAAAAAAGCAAGATGACAAGTACCTCCCAAATGACTATAATCTTATAATAACTGAATATCTGAAATTTTTGAAATTCTAGATAAAGAACTCAAAAGTCTACTTATAAAAATCACGAGAAAACACAAAGAAAATACAACTAAGCAGATTAATGCAATTCAGACACTTCATCAAAAAGTATCTAACTCAGACAAAAAATTCAGCAAAGAAATCAAGATCTTAAAAAAAACAAGTAGAAATTCTGGAATTGAAAACACAAATAATCAATAAAAATCAAAGTAGAAAGTAACATAAACAGATTGGATCAAGCAGAAGAGAGAATATTAGGGTCAGAAAACAAGGTTAAAGAGCTAATTTGCTCTGATACCTAGAAGGAGGGAAAAAAAGTACAGGAATAGATCACAAATTCCAGGATGTATGGGGCAAGTTGAAGCAGCATAAACTAAAAATCCAAGCTGTACAAGAAGGAACTGAAACTAGTACTGGAGGCATAAAAATACATTTAATGAAATAATATCTGAAAACTTCCCAAAACTAGGGGAAGAAATATACACTCAGACAACAGAGGCATCCTGAACTCCAAATAGATGGGACCAGAACAAAGCCTCTCATCACATTATAGTTGGAATACTAAAACTACAGAACAAAAAAACAACTTTAAAGTCTACAAGAGGAAAATGTGAGCTTACCTACAAAGGGAAAACCATCAGAATAACATAAAATCTCTTAACAATAATGCTAAAAGCAAAGAAAGCATGGACTAACACATTTCAAGTAATAAAAGCAAATACCTGCCAACCAAAAATACTATAACCAAGAAAATTATCATTTAAAATAGATGGTAAAATAAAGACCTTTCAAAATAAATACAAACTTAAGCAATCCCTGACCACCAAACCCATATCATATTGCAGAGGATGCTCAAAGAAATTCTATATACAGAAGAAGAAAGGAAGGAAGGAAGGAAGGAAGGAAGGAAGGAAGAAAGAAAGGAACGAAGGAAGGGTCAAAACCACAAAATGAATAAAATACATGAGAGGAGCAATTGAACAAATGATAACTAATTACGAAGCAAGGATGTCCAACTTAACAAACCAGCCAAACCCTAATATGAACAGGGGACAAAGTAAAGAATGAGAAACATTCAAACCTACTCGAAAAACAACCGACAAAATTATCCAAAACACTAAACTCCTCCCAAAATAACCTTAAGTGTCAATTGTCTTAATTCTCCACTTAAAAGACACTGATTAGACAATTGAATTAAGAACAAAGATCTTTCAGTTTGCAGAACCCAAGAGACTGACCTCATTCAAAAGGAAGAACACAGACTGAAAATAAAAGATTGGAAAATGACAAAAGCATGGGGAAACAACAACAACAACAACAAAAAGCAGGAGTAGCTATACTGATATCTGATAACTTGACTTCAATCCTAAAGGACAATTAAGTCCAATATATATTAATAAAGGGAACAATCAAACAAGAAGACATAACAATAGTAAATATTTATGCACTGAACACCATCAGATCTAACTTCATAAAACAAATGTTTTTGGGTGCTGTTGAGTTGGATGTGACTCATATTGATCCTATGTAAAACAGAATTAGATATCACCCAACCCTATGCCACTCACATGATTCCTTTATGTTTGAACCCAATGTTGCAGGCACTATGTATCTTCTCTGTTTGAGTAGTGTCAAATCAGCAAATTAGTTCCCAGAGATTTGCTTCATTCCCATCATTAAGGTTGACTCTGCTTTGAAGAGGCATCCTTTCCCTAGTCATTTTTTGAATGCCTTCCAGACTTGGGGGTGGGACTCATTTTCTGGCCTTATATTCGACAGTGCTTCTGTGGTAATCATAGGGTTTTCAATGGCTAAATGTTTCGGGAGTAGGTGCTGGGTCTTTCTCCCCAGTCTGTGATAGTCTGGAAGTTCAGCTGAAACTTGTCCACCAGGGTGGCCTTTCTGGTATCTGAAATACCAGTGGCATAGCTTTCAGCATCACAGCAACATGCAAGCCCCCACAGCATGACAAGCTGACAGATACATGGGGAAAACAAATATTACTGTCCATACAGAGTATAGGTGCACATATAATATTAAGGGGTGACCACAATATCCTACTCTCTTCAATATATCATCAAAACAGAAAAATCAACAAAAGAACAATGGACTTAAGTTCAGTTGGTTTATGGTTTTGTTTAACAGATTGTTGTTGTTAGGTGCTGTCGAGTCAGTATCCAACTCATAGCGACCCTCATAGGGTTTTCAATGACTGACTATTTTGGGATTGCCTTGGGAGTGGGTTGCCAGGCCCTTCTCCCATTTTTGCGGTGCTGGGAATTGAACTCGGGACCTCAGAGACTGCAGCGCAGCACCCTACCCACTGAGCCAAATCCCAGCCCCGTTTAACAGATAGCTACAGAATATTCCAGGGGACGGGGTTTAGCTCAGTTGGTAGAGTGCTACTCTACATTCTCTGAGGCCTAGAATTCAATCCCCAGTACCACAAAAATATGGGAGAAGGACCTGGATGCCCACTCCTGAAACATCCCACAACAGTCTGCCATTGAAAACCCTATGAGGGTTGTTATGAGTCAGACTCAACTCAACTGCATCTAACAACAAAAACAGAATATTCCATCCAACATATGTGTGATACCCATTCTTCTCAGTACCACATGGAAACTTTTATAAAATAATGACATTTAGTTCACAAAATTAGCAAATACAAATAAAACAATACAAAACAATACAATTTAACAAATACAATAAAACTCAAAATATTCTTTGTATTTTATCAGGTAACAATGGAATAAAACTAGAAATCAATAGCAAATGAAACTACAAGAATGTTACAAATACATGGAAATTAAATCACACACTTTCAAATGATAAATTGGTCATTGATGAAATCAGAAAAGAAATTTTAAAGTTCTTAGAGTTAAATGAAAATGTAAACACAACATACCAAAACTTTTGAATACAACAAAGTAAGCAAAACAAGGTAAATTCATATCTATGAATGCCTATCTAAAAAGTTTGAGAAAACCCAAATAACTAACTTAATGGTACAGCTAAAGGTGTTAGAAAACAACAACAAGCCAATACCAAAACTAGCAGTCAAGAGGAAATAATTAAGCTCAAGACTGAAGTCAATGAAATAGAAACTAAAAAAAAAAATAAAGGCAAAGAATCAATGAAACCTTTTAGCCAAACAGAGAGAGAGAGAGAGAGAGAGAGAGAGAGAGAGAGAGTCCAAATTAATAAAATTAGAGATGAAAAGGGGTCATAAGTACAGATACCAATGAAATACAGAGGATTATCATAGATTACTTTGAGAATTTGTAGTTGCCAAAAAAGGAAGGTAAAGAAGAAATGGATAAATTCCTGATCACTTATTACCTACCAAAATTAAATTCAGAGGATATAAACAATTTAAACAGACCTCTAGCATGTAATGAAATTGAGGCTATAATAAAAAACCTTCTAATAAAGAAAAGTTCAGGTCCTGCCTGATGGGTTCACAGCCAAATTCTATCAAACCTTCTAAGAATAATTAATAATTATCCTCCTGAAACTATTGCATAAAATGGAAACAGAAGATATAAGCCCAAATTCATTCTACAAAGTCAGTATCATCCTGATACCAAAACCAGATAAGGATATGACAACAAAAACTATAGACCGATTTTCTAATGAACAAAGATACAAGAATCCTCAATAAAATAAAATAAAATACTTGCAAACTAAGTAACATCTCACAAAAAAGATCATACACCACAACTAAGTGGGCCATATTCCACAGATGAAGGCTGGATCAACAAGCACAAATCCTTAAATGTAATATAACACATCAGTAGATTCAATAACAGAGATGACATAATCTTCTCAATACATACAGAAAAAGCCTTTGAGAAAGATCAACATCCCTTCAGGATAAAAGTCCTGAATAAACTGTGAATATAAGAACATACCTTAACATAAAGAGTATATATGATAGACATATAGCTAACAGTACACTAAGTGGGGAAAACTGAAAGCATTTCCCCTTAAATTGGTAACAAGATAGGGTGTCCACTCTCTCCACTCCTACTCAATACAGTGGCTGGGGCCTTAGCCAGAGCAATAAGGATAAGAAAGAAACAAAACAGATACAAATAAGTAATGAAAAGGTCAAGATATCCTTATTTTCTGGATGCAGTGCTGCATACCTGTAATCCAAGAGACTCAGAAGTTCAAGGCAGGAGGATCACCAGTTGGAGGCCAGGGGTAGCCTGCATAACTTAGTGATACCCTGTTTCAAAATAAAAAATAAAAATTGGTTGAGAGTGGAGCTTAGTAGTGGAGCCTAGTAAAGTATATGTGAGGTCCTGGGTTCAATCCCTAGAATTACAAAAAAAAAAAAAAAAAAAAAATTTCCTATTTGCAAATGATATAATCTTATACTAAAAAGACCCTAAAGAGTCTACTAGAAAACTCTCAAATCTAATTAGCTCCTTCATCAAAATAGCAGGATACACAATTCACATACAAATATCAGTAGCATTCCTATATACCAGTAATGAACAGGAAAGGAAAGAAATCAAAAAAATGATCCCATTCACAATAGACCACCAAATAATTAAATATTAAGAATTAATCTAAACAAAAATCCTAAAGTCTTCTAAAGTAAAACCTTCAAAACACTAAAGAAAGAAACTGAAGAAGATACTAGAAGATGGAGAGACCTAACTTGCCCATGGATCAGAAGAATTAATATTGTAAAAATGGCTATCCTACCAAAAATAATCTAAAGATTCAGTGCAATCTCCATCAAAATTCCAGTGATATACTTCACAGAAACAGAAAGGAAAATCCTAAAATTCATATAGAAGCACAAAAGAATCTGTATAGCCAAAACAACCCTAAGCAGCAAAAGCAGTGCAGGAGCAATTGCAAAACTGGACATCAAACAATATTACCAAGCCATAGTTGCAAAAATAGCTTGATAATGGCACAAAAATAGGCATGAAGTTCAATGGAACAGAAGACCCAGATATACACCCACATAGCTACTGCCACCTGATTTTTGACAAAAGTGTCAAAGGCATACATTGGAGAAAAGACAGTGTATTCAACAAATGGTTCTGGGAAAACTGGATATCCATATGTGCAAGAATGAAAGTAGACTCGTATCTCTCCCCCTGTATAAAAATGAATCAGAGATCTCAATATAAAACTGGAAACTTTGAAATGACTGGAAGCAAATATAGGGAATGAGCTTCAACACATAGGCATAGGCAAATACTTTTAACAAGACTCTAGTAGCCCAGCAAATAGTACCAAGAATCAATAAATGGGATTACATAAAATTAAAAATCTTGTGCACAGCAAAGGAAACAATACGATAATGGGAGAGCCCCCAGAATGGAAGAAAAATCTTTGCTACCTGTACATCTGACAGAGGGTTAATATTTAGGATAAAGAACTAAAGAAATTAAAAACTAAAGTAACAATTCATTAAATGGGCAATGAAACTGAACAGACAATTCTAAAAAGAAATACAAAAGACAAATAAATATATGAAAAAAATGTTCAACATCCTTTGCCATCAAGAAAATGCAAATCAAAACTACACTGAGATTCTCTCTTACCCTAGTCAGAATGGCTAGCATCAACAAAACGATAAATACTGGCGAGGATGGGGTAAAGGGAAACTTTTTACACTTTTAGTGGGACTGTAATTAATGCAGCCATTATGGAAATCAGAATGGAGCTTCCTCACAGGACCAAAAATACAACTACTGTATGATCCAGCTATACCACCCCTGAGTTTATACTCAAAGGAAGATAAATCATTATACCACAAGGACACCTGCACTTCCATGTTTATTGCACCACTCTTCACAATTGAAAGAAAATGGAATCAGCCCAGATGTCCATCAACACATGATTGGATTAAAAGTGTGTTGTATATATACACAATGAGGTATTCAGCATTAAAGAAGAATGCAATTATGTTGTTTGCAGCAAAATAAATGGAACTGGAGATCATCATTTCAAGTGAAATAATCCAGACTCAGAGAAATACTGTGTATTTTTACTCATATGTGGGAGCTAGATCTACCTTAAAACAATGTGTATACACACACACACGCACACACACACACACACACACACACACACACACTTCAGGAGGGGGAGAGGGTAAGTGGGAGGAAAGGATATGGAAAAAAATCAGGATGGGGAGGGAGAACAGCATGGGGGATAAAAAGGGCGAAAATATGCAAAAAATGAAGAATGCAATCTTATGAAATTTCCATAATGAACTTCACCAAATTGTATATAATTTTTATAAAATGCTATACCTCATAAATATGTACAGTTATTATTATGTGATAATTGAATTTTTTATAAAATGTTTTAGGAGATGGAAGTGTCAACAATCCTGATTTGATAATTGCACACTGTACATATGAACTGAATTATCATTCTGTATCCCTTAAATATGTACAAATAATAATATGTACAATTAATAAAAAACAATACAATGCCTTAATTATAACAATACAGTGCCTTAACTATAATCTAAGAAGAGCTAAGACAAATCATTTAAACATAAGATGTGTTGCTATCCATAAATAAAGTAGTCAGATTAGAGGTAGTATCATTTTGAATGTGGCAAGTGGTGATAGGAGAAGAATTACTGTCCTTGACAGGATTATCTGAAACAGAGAACAATCATTGTGAGGCCTGAACCAAGGACTATCTTCTTTTTGTTCTTTTATGGTAGTTGAATTCCTGAAATTTTGAATGTATAAATGTTAAAATTCTGTAAAATATATCTTGTACTTATGTGTAAGCTGCAGTTAGTTTCTTGGGCTGGCTTATTGTTAACAAGATTTTACCCAGAAGAAAGCCCAATAATACATTCAAGTTGAATAAACTACCCAATTCTTTGATGTGTCAGACTGTCCAATTCATTGGAGTACCCAACTAATAAACATTTCTAGGATTCCTTAATCATTATGAAAATTAAAAATAGATTCCTCTACAAATTTCTAAAATGTCCTTTGGGGGATGGTACTATTTCTGAAAGAACACATTGTTCCATTAATGTGACCTAACCAATACATGAAAAAATAAAAGAAAAATTTTCTGACATGAATGATACCTGAGTGAGAGAATTCTCCATCTGTTCCTGTTGATTTACAGATGAATGTATAAAGAAAGGTCTACCAGTTTCTATGTTTTAAAGTATTTATTTAACAAATAAAGGTGTTTTACTAGCAAAATGATGGAGAATACCTCTGCTGAATTGTTGCCTGGCACATATAAAGAATCTAGCAGCTGCTTCCTTGGTTGGTTGCCCATAAAAGTTGATGAAATGAATATTTCCAGTCTTGACAGTGAATGAAATACATTTAGAGAGGTGCCAGATGAAAAGCTGAGTCCTACCAATGGCTTGGCATGGATGAAAAGACCCCACAGGCTGGACCCAAGAGTTTCACTGGGTTTTGAGTTGACAGTGCGTGAACCTCTGCTCTACTGCTTGGCTTGAAAGATGTCCACTAAACCTCTGTCCTTGTTACAGACTGTGCCCACAGGCTTTACTTTCCAGAGAAACCACTTGAGCAGAATTCACAAGTAGTGCTTCGTTTGTATTTCTGTGGGTTTT
Organism: Pedetes capensis; assembly: GCA_007922755.1. Lineage (NCBI taxonomy): Eukaryota > Metazoa > Chordata > Mammalia > Rodentia > Pedetidae > Pedetes > Pedetes capensis. The sequence continues at coordinate 52,561 of VMDO01007126.1, read as the reverse complement.
GTCACTACATAAATCTCATGTTTGCTGTCTCATATTTATTCAGTATGAATTAACTAGTCACGAAAACAGCTTGGTCTTTCCATTAGGCTTACAGTTGCCATCCTGCTTCTGATGCAAAGCACTTAAGCTCCATTTTCATTGCACTATGGACATGCTGTCATAAGATTTTGAAAGAAAGGAGAAGGTAGACAATTTCAGAAATACACTGTATGTTCTTCCAGCTATAGCTTCCACTTTGGAAATATCACTTATACCTGGGAACTTCACTGGCAACCTCTCACAAAAATAAAATAAATTTAAAGAATAAATAAATATGACTCATTCTGAGATTGTGTTCTTGTATTTTTGCAGACAGTAAAGTCTCAGTAACATGTGTCTAAGAAAGTCTACCTAGCAATAAGATGATCCACAATGATGGTGAAAGCTCTTTTCATATTATTTCATCTGGAACCAGGAAAAAGTGGTGATTTGAAAGCTCAGTGCATATCCCTATTACTAAAGAGAACATCTTTATTTACCTTTATACATTAAAGCCATTTCCACAGATACACTGGAAGTCAGGGGTGGAGGGAGTCCATCAGGTGTTAGTACAGCATCTAATCTGATAGCTAAATCTTCCTTATAATCTATGATAAAGACTAAATCAAACCCCTTTCTATTTGCAAACATGTAATATGTGTAAACAGGGAAGGTCCTTGGAGACTCTAGGAGTAGAAGCCAAATATCTGTATTTTAAGTGCTTGCCTCAAAATATTAGAATTCTTCTCTCTGGTACCAACACCTGTAGTCTTGATTTGATGTGATTTTCAGACTCCAAACCATTATGTTCATTTTCCTTTGCAGAGGAGTCCATTTACCTTTGTCTTTTATCTGAACAATGAACCTCTATGAACAAAGTTCTCCCAGCTCTCTTTGTCTGGTGAATCATAGAATGGGATATTCATTGTTCTCTTTTTCTTGGGTGGACCAACATTCTTCCCTTTCAGTTTGAGTGGCAATTATATGTCGAGGAAGCTCCCTTCGTTGGATCCAGAACCACTAAAAGAAATCTAACTTTGTAAGATAGACCAATCTTTACCATTTTCTTTCTTGTGTTTTTGCTACTAGGATTGAGTAGGAGGGACCAGCGGGGAGGAGTTAGTAATGAATATCTTAAGGAAGGCACCATAGCTTCTTTTTAGCATTCAGATCTTCAACATTCAGTTACTGTGACAGCTAATGGGTCAATAGACCATGAAAGATTAAAAGCACTGTCAGGATACGGCCAAACATAAGAATAAAAAATGGCACCTATCAGCAATATTTTACTAAATAATCACATCCATATGAAGATGAATTATTGTATACTTCACCAGAGATAGCCTTTGCTTAACTCTGCAGTACCATCTAATGAGGTTGGATCAGCAAACCCATGTCTGTCTCTGTCTAGCTTAAAAAAAGTGTGGCTAGATTAAAACAGCCTTAAACCTTGGATGTGGGGGAAATCATTCTCTAAAATTTTGGTTTGTTTTAGATGAGTCATATCAATGAGAGAGAGAGATTATTAAATGAGATTCAGTCCCTCTGTTCTAGTCTGTAATCTTATATCAGAAGATTTTAGTCGTTGTGTGGTATTATGATTTTGTCATTGTGAACTTTCAGGGTTATGGGATATGTATATATTTTATATTTCTCTTTTGCTTCTAACTATTGGAATTCAGGCAACGGTGGAGTTGGTCATAGTCTTCAGTACATATTTTGTTATCATAATCAATTTAATCCCTTTTTAATTTTTTTTCTTTTACTGGGTTTTGCTTTAGATTCATATATATATATATATATATATATATATATATCTCTTCATATATGCATAATTTTTCAACTAAGGATGGAACATATATATAACAGTGGTTCATTAAGATTATAATGGTGCTGAAAAATTCCTGCTGATGTCATAGCTATTGTAATGTCATCATGGCACAATGCATTACTCACATGTATGTGGTGATACTGGTGTAAACCAACCTACTATGCTGCCAGAGCTATTAAAGAATAACATACAATTATGCACAGGACATAATAATGTTAATAATAAACCCTGATGTTATTGGTTTGTGTATTATAATTTTATCATTATTTCAGACTGTATTCTTATTTATAAAATAGAACATAGTGTAAAGCAGTATGGCATGTCATGGCCAATAGCAGCCTCCTGTATATCATTTTTATCTTGTCTCCTGATTGCATCAAGAGGCCACATTGAGGACTCAGTGTAGCTCAGTGGTAGAACACTTGCCTAGCATTTGTGAGGATTTGGGTTTGATCCTGACACTGTACAAAAAAAATTAAAATAAATAAAAAGTTAGGGAACAAAAAGACCACATTGAGTAATTGATCTATAGCATCTATATTTGTGTAAGTGTACTTTATAATACAGTTTGCTCAATGACAAAATTGCCTACTGATGCATTTCTCAAGCTATATCCCTGTTGTTAAGGGATACATGACTATATTTACATACCATTATAAAACATACGGTTTTGGATTGTGTTTGTGTTTTCAATTTACATAAGTAGAATTGCACTATAAATATCACTCTGTTTTCTCACTTCTTACAATGTTTTTAAAGGACAATTTACAATAATGTATGTGCATCTAGCCTGCAGCCATACCACTGTGGCATCCAATCCCATCAGATCTCAGAAGCTAAGCAGGGTTAGGCCTGGTTAATACTTGGATGGGAGACCGCCTGGGAACACCAGGAGCTGTAGGCTTGGGAGAAGGACCTGGCAACTCATTCCTGAAAACAATCAGCCATTGAAAACCCTATGAACAGCAGAGAAACACTAACAATAGTGTTTCGCCTGCTGTACATAGGGTTGCTATGAGTCTACACCAACTCGAGGGCACCTAATGGGAACAACAACATGTGCATCAAGTTTGTAGCTTCTTAGAGCTACATAGTAGTCAATGATATACAATTACCCCCCTTTAAAATTTTTGTTTTTTAGAAATGGACATTAAGCATACCCCTTATTCCCATATTATAAACAATGTCATGATGAAGATGCTTGGATGCATACCCTTTCGAATCTCTGTGAGAACTTTCCTGGGCTACAGCCATCCAGGAATGGGATCATTGAGCTGTAAGACATAGTACAATAATTGTTTTTTCTGAACACCATCATACTGCTTTCTGGCCTGACAGGATGAATTAATTGTTGTTCCCATTTGTAGTATACCAGTAATCAGTTCTACAGCTCTTCCACCTTACACACTATCATTTTGCTAAATTTTGCCATTCTCATGAATATATATTTTTCATTGTTTTAATTAGCATTTTCCCACTAATTGTGATTTTGAGCATCTTACCTGGCTTTGTTACTCAAGTGAGCTTCCTTTAGTTTTTTTATTGTGTTTCCTATCTTTATTGTCAACAGATCTCTTTTTATAATCTAAGAATTATTTTCTTACTAGTTTTAAAAGTTGAAAATATCTTCTTCCAATCTTCCCATCCCATTATTTATAAAAATCCTTTAAGAAATCCACGATTTTAGTGCTGTCAACTTCATGTTTTTAAACTTTACAGTCTTTTGAGTAATTCTTTAAGAAGATTTTCCTACAAATTATTCTCTCATATTTTTTCTTCATGATTATGTTTCTATCTTTACATTTAGGTCTTTAATTAATTTAGAGCTCAGTTGGCATGAGATTAAAAGATAAAGACCCAGATCCATTTTTGTCCATATGGTGAGCTAGTTTTCTTTCTCCCTTTTTATACCATCAGCTATACAATCCATGTCTTCCTCCTGGCTTTGTGGAATAATCCTTATCATATGTCAAGTTCTCATATGTACCGGAGTCTACTTCTATTTCTTCTTTCGTATTCCACTAGTCTAAGTCCATTTTCTATTTCTGTATCAATATGATATGTTTTTAAAAATCATCATGGCCTAGTAATACATGTTTAATGTCTGTTGAGACTATCTCCCTTCTTATCTTATTGTTTTTCAGAGTTGAAGTAGTTATGCCTTGCGTTTTCTTCCATGTTAACTTTAGAATGAGTTTGTTTAATCTCTCTGGATGTACTTTCTAGGCTATTGTGTTGAATTTACAGATTAATTTGGGAGAAAATTGGCCTCTATTGTATATTAACCAGCCCATGCATAAACATGGTGTATCACTCAATTTATTCAAATTTTCTTTTATGTTCTTTAACGTAATTAAGATATTTTCTGTGAAAGGTTTTATGCATTCATTGTTGGGTTTATTTCTATGAACTTTGCATTCTTCATTGCTATTGGCCATGATGTTTTATTTTCAGATTGAGTATCTTTTTTAAAATGAAATTGATGAGTAAAAAGGATCTTATATATGGAAAATGTCCTGGCAGGAACAGATGTTATTAATATGTACATGTATTGAATCATTATATTGAACTGATAAATGTGCACTTGAAATAGTAATGTTGTTGTTGTTGTTGTTAGGTGCCATCGAGTCAGTATCGGACTCATAGTGACCCTCATAGGGTTTTCAATGGCTGAGTGCTTCGGGATTGCCTTGGGAGTGGATTGCCAGGCCCTTCTCCCATTTTTGCTGTCCTGGGAATTGAACTTGGGGCCTCAGAGACTGCAGCGCAGTGCTCTACCCACTGGGCTAAATCCCAGCCTGAAATAGTAATAGTTAATTTAAAATAACAGATGTGAGGTTGGTTATATTTGTAGAAGGATGAAATGCTTTATGCAGATGACTGTTCTGCAGAGCTCAGTCATGCTTATTTTGCTGGATTGTTGTTACTAGCACCAAACACTTTTTTTGTCTCATGCTAGGGGTTATGCTTTCTCAAATTTCCTTTTCATGAAAATGATTCCTAACAGATTTGGAAGGTAGAAGTAAAGCTGAAACCATTATTCTCAGTGGTTCATAGTGGTCAGATGGACCAGTGATCACACTCAGTAGCTTTGACATACCTCTTTTTTGCCACCTCTCCACAAAGTCCCACATTATATCTTCACTTTTTTGGTCAAATGCAAAGAGTTTCTTAGGTTTCCCATAAGTTCTGGCTTTTTTGCCATCTCAGACCTCTGTTCTCTTAGCAATACTCAAATTCTTATATCAAACTTATTCTACATCACAGTGACTGTGTCCTAACTGAACTCAGACTGGTATAGCATTACTGACATATTTTATTTGGATATGTAAAAGAATTCTTGAAGCATAAGATATTTCTTTGCAAAAATATAGTTCATAGAAATGATAGGGTAAATCCTTACCTTTTGACATGAGTTCTGCCATGTGCTATTTTTCAGTCAATGAGAACCTGGTAGAGGTCCTATGTATATATGATAAAGCTGTTTATTGTCTTTCCACCTTCATCATGTGAAGAACATAACAAGTCCTGCAAGCAGAGACTGTTGACAAATACACAGACTGGTCAGTTAATGGAGCTACTCATCCCAGCCCAGCTTAAATCCGCTGACCTATACAGTAAAAGTTAGCAGAGCTGTGTCCAACTGTACCTGTTGGACAGAACCACCTCGCCACCCTAGCCGACCTATGAGTATGAATGATTGCTTCTTTAAACCATATAACTTTAGGGTGGGTTGTTAATGTAGCATTATTGTGTAAAATCATTGTTGTTAGGTGTTGAATTGGATCCAACTCATAGAGATTCTTTTTACGACAGTACAAAACACTACCCAACAGTGTGGCATGCCTGGCATTGTGTCAGTGCTTCTTTGCTATTTGTAGGTTTTGAATGGCTGATAGTTTTTTGAGATAGTTTCAGGACTGTGCTGCCAGGTCCTTCTATCATTTTTGTGGTGCTGGGGATTAAACCCAGGACCTCAGCGCAGAGCAGCACTCTACCAACTGAGCTGTTGGCACTGTGCAATGATATTAATTGATAATATAATGATAGAGAGTACTAGGCAGGAAGAAAGGGAATAAAGAGACCTCTGCAGCTATCTGCTTCCCTGCCATTTGCATCCCAGCCACCTGAGACATGAATATCAACGTAAGATTCCTTTGACACAAGGGCCTTGATCTGGTGGTCAGTGCTTCCCTGATAGATAATATCCTTGCAAATAGCATGGTTGCTAGGAGGAAGAAGATTAAAAATAACTTCTACATTTAGTCAGGAAGGATAATAAAGACTGTGTGAGAAAAATACCACCCCCAGCAATTGAAAAGAATATTGTTCAGTGGCTTCTGCTCCCTTATTAAGATCAGTAGCTGTCAACATTCTTAACCTTCTGAAATGCCTGCCTCCAAGCCTATTCCTTTGAAGAGACTAGGGAATCTATTAACCCATTCCAGGCATAGACCCAAGTGCAAAGTGTTTCTTTCCATCTCTGAAAGCTCAAAATTTCCTATAAAAGTCACATTCAATTTTCGCTCTAGGCAGTAGTAGCAAAATGGTAGCTCTTCTTTATTTTGCATCTTCATTTCTCAAAGGTATATTATCTTTAACAACCGATATCTATATTTTCTACTATGACTTCTGTGTTGAGTAGAGCATAAACTCTTTTATACATAAACAGAAACAAACTGAGATATTTGCCGCTACTAGTGAGGTATTGCTATCGGTGGCTTCCCGGAACTGTGCTTACCTACTCCTCTTTAATAAATATAATGATAAAACTGAATTTTTTATAAGATTGCCAGTTTGGTAAAGTTTTACAAATTCTGTCAAAAATAATTTAACTCTTCTAAATGTAGAAGAAAAGAATAAAATTTAATATTTTCTTGTTTATAAGAAACTTTTAAACTCTTAGCAAAGTAGAGGAAAAAATAACTCCCTTAACCTGATGGATTTCATATATTAAAAACCTCATATTTAATGACAAGACTTCACAAACATTTCATTTAAAATCAAGTGAAGTTGCTCATTATTCCGTATGTATTCAACATTACAATGGAAGTCCTACAAGTATAGTAAAAAACAAAACAAAACAATGAAAAAAAAGATGGAAACAAAGAAATGTGCTGTTGTTATTTGTAATTGGACATGGATTATTTACATAGAAACCTGAGAGAATCTACAAATTCTTAGAATTATTAATAGAACTCCAGAAAAGTTGCTGAATATAGATCAATAATAAAAATAAATTGCCTTCTGATATACCACCAGAAAAAGTCAATTAAATACAAAATAGATAGTTGTCCCTTGGTAATCATGGAGAATTGATTCTAGGATTTCTGTGTGCATAAAAATCTGAAGATGCTTAAGTTCTTTATGTAAAATGTTCTTTATGTAAAAAGTTCTTTATGTAAAATATCATGCAACTGAAACATGAACAACATGTTGGAAAAATATAAGACATAGTCTATTTGCATGTAACTTATGCATATTCTTTCTGTAGATTACTTACAATAACTAATATAATTTAAATGTTATATAAGTAGTTATTAGATTATATTGCTAAGGGAATAAAGGTCTATGCATATTCAGTACATGTAATACTCAGTACGTGTAATACTCAGTGCATGTAATACTGATGTAATTTTCTTCTGAATATTTTCAATCTGGTGTTCATTGAATGCATGAGTGTAGAACCCATAGTGTGGAGGTCTGACTGAACATATTCTACCCACAAACATAATATACATATTAATGAATCAAGTATGAAATAAGAGAACAATGGTTAGAGATGTATAAAATTTTAGTGAGCATTATTTTGAAAGGCCTGTATGTCAGGGAATTTATTCCATGTGCATTGATAGTAAGATTTATTGTTGTTCATTGCCATCAAGGTGGGTATGACTCATAGCAATCCCGTGTACAACAAAACGAAACACTACCTGACTTTGTGCCATGCATATAATCTTTTTTATGTTTAAGCCTATTTTTGCAACCACTGTGTCAATCCATCTAGTTGAGGATCTTCATTTTTTTGCTGACCCACCACTCTCCCAAATATGATGTCCTGTTCCAGGGATTGATCCCACCTAACAACATGTTGGAAAAATATAAGACATAGTCTAGCCAACCTTGCCTCCAAGGAGTGCTTTGGTTGTACTTCTAGGACAGATCTGTTGGTTCTTTTGGTAGTCCATGATATATTCAATATTCATCTCCAGCATCATAATTCAAAAACATCAATTCTTCTCCTGTTTCCCTTATTCAATTTCCAGATTTTACAATCATATCATGCAACTGAAAATATGGCATGAATGAGGCACACTTTCGTCTTCTTCAATATGACATCTTTACTTTTCAACACTTTAATAAAGATTTTTTGCCATAGCTTTTCCCATTGCAATGTGTCTTCATTTCTTAACTGTTGCTTCAATGGAAGTTGATTGCAGAACAAAGTAAAAAAAAAAATTTTTAAAATTTGGACAAGCTCAAACTTTTCTCCATTTACCACGAGGTTGCTTACTGGCCCAGGTGAAAGGATTTTTGTTTCCTTTATGTTGAGGTGCAGTTCATACTGAAGGCTGTGTTGTTTGATATTCATTAGTAAATGTTTCAAATACTCTTCATTTTCAGCAAGCAAAGTTGTGTCATCTGCATAATGTAGGTTGTTAATGAGTCTTCCTTCAATTCTGATACTGTGTTGTTCTTCATAAAGTCCAGCTTCTCAGATAATTTGGTCAGCAGAGAGATTGAAGAAGTATGATGAATGGATACAGCCCTGAAGCATACCTTTCTCTATTTTAAAAGAGACAGTATTTCCTTGTTCTGTTTGAACAACTGCCTTCCGCTCCATGTACAGATTCCTCAGGAGTACAATTAAGTGTTCTAGTATTCCCATTCTTTACGATGTTATCTATAATTTGTTGTGATCCACACAGTGAAATACTGCACAGTCAATAAAACATAGACATCTTTCTGGTATTCCCTGCTTTTGGCTAATAACCATCTGACACCAGCAATGATGTCCCTGGTTCCACATCCTCTTCTGACTCTGGCTTGATTTTTCAGAAGTTCTCTGTCTACACACTGCTGCAGTCACTTTTGAGTGATCTTTAGCAAAGTTTTGCTTGTGTGTGATATTAGTGAAATCATTTGATAGTTTCCTTATTCACTTGGATCCCTTTTCTTGGGAATAGGCACAAATATGGATCTCTTCCAGGTAGTTGGCAAGGCAGCTGGTTTCTAAATTTCTTGGCCAAACAAGGAAGCACCTCCAGTGTTGCATGTGTTTGTTGAAACATCTCTATTGGTAATCCATCAATTCCTGGAGCCTTTTGTTTTTCCAATTTCTTCAAGGCAGCTCTCACATCTTCCTTCAGTACCATTGGTTACTGATTATATGCAACCTCTTGAAATGGTTGATCATATGACAATTCTTTTTGGTATAATGATTACATGTATTCTTTCCATCCCCTTTGATGTTACCTGCATTGTTTAGTATTTTCCCTATAGACTTCTTCACTATTATTTAGTTTTCTCAAGATTAATCTGTAACTTCTATACAATTAAAAAAGGATAAAAAAAGCCAGCAAGTCTTTTTCAACCCAAATTTAAAAATGTTTGAATGAAAAAGGCCAAGGGTAGCTAAGACAATTTGTCAAAAATGGAAATTGGTGAAGGGGTTTTCTTTCCAGAGAGCAAGACTTACTCCAAGCTTTAGGAAATTGGGATAATGTGGTTTACACAAGCAAGATTTTAATAAAGAAAGATTCATTGACCATAATAATGGCTCCAAAACAAACACACATATATTGAAAATTGATATATGACCTTGTTCTTTTGGCAAATCAATTGGAACAAAATGGACATCTTAATAAAATATCCTAAGAAAGCAAGTTATCCCCTAGGAAGAGATATAATTATGTCATAAAGTCATAAAAAATAAATTCCAGATGAAATGAAACTTAAATGTGAAAGCAATATTTAACATCTTTTTAAATGAAAATATATGATTATATCTTTCTAACTTTTTTTTTCCGTGCTGGGGGTTGAACCCAGGGCCTAGCGCTTGCATACTTTACAAGTGTTAGACCACTGAGCTGCACACTCAGCCCATTTTTTTACTTTTTGAGACAGGGTCTTGCTAAGTTACGCAGTCTGCCTCTGGTCTCGAACTTGTGATCCTCTTGCCTCCACCTCCCGAGCCACTGGGATTACAGGTGTGCACCACCGCCCCCAGCTTATATCTTTCTAATTTAAATGTGGGAAATAATTTCTTTAACAAAACAAATAGAAACCTATACAGGAAAAAGTAATACATTTGATTACATAAAATCAAAAACTTATGTATATTGTAACATATAAATCATCAATGCAAATAGTCAAATATAGACAGGAAAAATATTTGAAGTCTATTTTTCAAAGGACTAGATAGCAACTAGAATATTTAGATAAATAATCCCATGGAGAAGTTGGCAAAGATTATTAATCAGAAATTCACAGAAGAGGCGAATTGCATGGTCTATGCACCTGTGAAAAGTCATTCATCTTCTCTAATAACCAGGAGTATAGCATATACCATTTTGCAGCTATTGTATTGACAAAATATTGGCAAAAACATGAGGAAATAGGAACTCATCTAAAGAGAATAAAAATAAAGAGTGAGCAACCACTCTGGGGAGCAATTTAATGAAAAATAGTAAAGATGAATTTGCATGTCTCCTACCAGGCAGCAATTCTGTTTCTAGGTACATATCTGACTGAAACTCTGACACATAAGCCAAAGAGATCTTTGCAATCATATCCATAGCAGAGTTTTCTGATATAGCAATACATTGGAAACAACCTAAATACCATCCAGGGGAGGACAGATACATTTATAGTGCTATATTTATACAAAGGAAGATGATTCAGCAGTGAAAATGAATTGGAGATATGTCTCCAAATACAAATATGGTCCACAAATATAAAAAAGGTCAAAGAAAGCAAATTGTAGGAGGCTGTATCCATTATGACATTATTTAAATCAAATCTAAGAATGTGCCAAAATAGGATATATTTTTTAGGAATACATAGTTATGCAGTATAGTATAGAGACATTCATGGAAAAGATAAATATCTAATCCAAAATAATAGTTACTTACAGTGAGGGAGAGAAATTTGAGTACAACTATGGTGCTGTATGCCTGCAGCCATAGCCCTGTGGCATTTGATCCCATCAAATCTCAGAAGCTAAGCAGGGTCGGGCCTGGTTAGCACTTGGATGGGAGACCACCTGGGAACATCACGCTTGGGAGACAGACCTGGCAACCCACTCCCAAAATCAACCTGCCATTGAAAACCCTATGAAGAGCAGAGAAGCCCTGACAGTAGTGTTTCCTCTGTTGTATGTATGTAGGGTCGCTATGAGTCGGATACCAACTCTTTGGCACCTAAAAACAACAACAACATGGGGGTGTATATATGGTCTTCAAGAGTATACATCATGTTTTACTTAAGTAGGTGGTAAATAATGGGTACTCAATTTAAAAAAATCTAAACTATTTTATGACCAAAAAAGTCCAGCAAAAGATAACTGTTTTGGGAGTTAGACTGATAGTTGTTTATCCTGAAGAGTCTGCTATGATGGGAAGTTTTGAGTGCTTCCTTTTCCATACTTGGGAGTGGGATGCTTAAGGATAAGTCAATTTCCATTTCTTAATTAGACTATGAATTCTCCATTACAAGAATGGTGCCTCATTTTTCTTTGTAGCCCTGTAACTCACTAATGCTGACAATATAAAACAAATATTGTATGAATGAATGAATGAATGAATGAATGAGATAGATGTATAGGTCAGAATACATGGCTATAAAACCCCAGATAAACATGTACCAGCTTGGCTTCTTTTGGCAACCAAGTATTAGCATCATTCCAATGTTTTCTTTCATCAGTCTCTGGAATTAATCACATTTTCCCTTGTAGGAAAACTGAGCTGTTACTCTTCAACTATTATTATTGTGATGAATTTTCCCTCTGTTTCACAGAACACAATTATTTAAAGAGTATTAATAGTTCTAATTCAAACAAAGGGTCTCGTGGCCAAATAATTTTGGTAAACATCAAATTTAAAAAGTGAAGATGATCTACAAAAACACTACAGCTAATATCATATTCACCAGGGGAAAACTGGACATTTTTCTCTACAGTGAGAACAACATAAGATGTCCCACATACTATTCTTACTTAACATTGTTCTGGAGATACTAGCTAGTATAATGTAGAAATGAAAGGAAATTAAAATATACCTACTGGGAAGGAGGAAATAAAACTCTTTAATTGCATATGGCATAACGACTAACATGGAAAGTCCACAGAATCAACCAAAATCTCTGGAAAAAGTGAGTGAAAACTGAGAAAGTCACAAGTTATAAAGTTAATATACAAAAGGCAATTTCTTATATGATGATGAACAATTGGATTTAAATTTTAAAATATCATTTATAATGGCAACAACAAAAATTAAAAGTGCTTATCTATAAATTTTATAAATGTACAAAATGTATATGCAGAAAATTATGAGTCTAATGAAATAAACCAAAAAAAGATTCAAATCAATGGCAAGTTATTCTGTGTTCATAAATTAGTAGATTCAGTAGCATTAACATGTCAATTCTTCCAAACTTGATTTATAGATTTAAACTAATTTGCACTCAAAACCCTAGCAAGCTACTTCGTAGATATTGGAAAACTGATTCAAAAGTTTGTGTGGAAAGGTAAATGACTTAGAACAGTCAACATAATACTGAAGAGAAAAGATAAAGTCAGAGTGGTTGCACTATCTGATTTCAAAAATTACATTCAAACAACAGCAATGAAGGTAGTGTGGTTTTAGTGAAAGGATAGACACATAGGTTGATAAGCAGAATAGAAAGTCCAGAAATACACCCGTAGAGTAGAGTGAATTTGTCTTCAACAAAGATAATTTAGTGGAGAAAAGAGTCTACAACAAATGGTATGAGAGTAGTTGGATAACTCATGCAAAAAAATTGATCTATAGCAAAGTATGGTGGCTACAGTCTATAATAATTCATTACATGTTTCAAAGTAAATAAGAAGAGTTTAAAGGTTGTAACACGTAGAAGTGATAATATTTGAAGAGATGGAAATGCTAATTACATGACTTGATCATTACACATTGTACACACATATTGAACTGTGATATGGTGCTGCATTTTTGTTTTTAGGTGCCATCATATAGAATCCAACTCATAGTGACCCTATGTACAACAGAACAAAACCCACTATCTGATTCTGTGCCAGGCACACGATCTTACTTATGTTTAAGCTCATTTTTGCAGACACTGTGTAAAATCTAGCTCAGGGTTTTCCTTTTTTCATTGACCTGCCACTCCACTATCCTTCTCCAGGGATTGGTTCCTCCTGACTACGTGTTCAAAATACATAAGATGCAGTCTAGCCATTCTTGCTTCCAAGGAGCACTCTGAACACACCTCTTCTAGGACAGATCTGTTGGTTCTTTTGGAAGTCCATGGTATATTCAATAATTGTTTCTAGCACCATAATTCAAGCATCAATTCTTCTCCTGTCTCCCTCATTCAGTGTCCAGCTTTCACAACTATATGACATGAATGAAAATATCATGACATGAGTCAGGTTTAAATTTGTTTTTTGTGAGCAGTCCCTGGGCCAATGCTTGCCCCTTTTACAAACTCCGCAGGGAGCACTGGGTGGGAAAAGTGGAGTGTCATTAGGACAATCCCTCACCCAATGTCATCCCTTCCTGCAACGTGGGCAAATGGACATTGGCCGGGTGAACCTGTTTGTTGGGCGGTTAGATCTATTAGGTCCTCCTCCCTGGGGGCAGTTGGATTTCCAATGCCCTGTGCCGCCGCACTGGTAGCACTGTGCGTTCGGAGCATTGGGCTGTCTATGGGGGGCCACGATGTTATTTAGGGTCTTAATCATAGCCCTATTTGAGTCTAGAAGTTGCTTATTAGAGTCCTGAATAGCCTGCGCTATTAGAGTTGAGGACTGATCTGATGTGCCAACGTCTTGGGTGGCAATTATCCAATCGCTCACCCTTTGATTTCTCATGTGTTGGCATGCCTGCCTGCATGGTTGGGACATGCCATCCCACACAAGGGTCCTAAGCATCACCTGCTTGGACTCCTCATCTGTCCCTGCCATCCTGTAGTCTACTCTCCGCGACTCCCTGTCTACGAAGTCTGGGAACAACTCGTCAGCCCGATGCCCTAAGGCAGCCAAGCTGGGAGTTGTCCCGCCACGTGGAAGCCTATCCCAGGCCCGCCTTGCACATATCCGGACCTGAGCAAAGCTCTCCACTGGCGCCATTGCTTGTTGTAGGCCTGTGCCAAAATTTGGCCCTTGCCCCAACAAGCAATCCAGACCTATAAGGACCCCATGATTTTGGTTGCAGATAGCCTGCTGTTGGCATTCATCCATGTAGAATGCCTCCCATTGTATGGTCATGGCACTCGGAAGGACTGCTCTTACTATGTCCTTCCAATCCTGTGCGGTGTTAATACGTGTCTAGATGGTGTTCAGCAGTGCATGGGTCCACGCTGATTGGGGGCCATCCTCACAGATTGCCGCCCTTAGGTCCTTTAGGTCCTTACTTTCGTAAGGGTGCCACAGTAGAGGTTTCTCAGGAGTGGGGACAATGTTCAGTGGGTAGGCTGGGTATTTAGTAGGGTCCAGGGCGGGGGCTGAGGGGCTTAGCCCCTGATAGCCAGGTGTGAGGCTATTCATTGGGTGTTGGCCCCGCCCTATCCCAAAGCAGGACAGGTTCGGGTATAGTCCTTGTGTGGTGTTAACTACCGGAGTAACTCCCTCCCCTCTGGGTCTGGCTTCCGACAGAAGCCCCTCCCTTCGGGGTCCAACTTCCGGGTAGGGTGTTTCTGGTAGGGGCAATGGCCCTTCCATTAACGCCCGGAGTCCGGCTTCCATTAACAGTCCATTCCTATGAGGTCCAACTTCTGTCAGAAGTCCCTCCTCTCTGAACACAGGCCTCAACAAAAGTCCCTCTCCACTTGGCGCAATGGACCTAGGTCGTTGGCCTTCCCCTAACGGTGTTTTGTTAGGTCCCTTTTTAAGCTCCTCTAGTATGGTTGAAAAGTAGGGCTTCATCAACTTATTCCTAACCCCGTTACTCGCTGCAACTGTGTAGCCAAAGGCTACCCAGGTCTTGGGGTTCTCCAGGATGTTATTTTTCAATTCTGGGTAAAGCCTAATGGCTTTTGCCCAGAAACAAGAAATGTCCTGGGTAGGAATATCCTTTGTCCTGGTTATTAATATGCATTAGAGGGCCTCTATCTTTGGGTCGACCTCCTTGGTGTTCCTGGTACAGCACGTCTTGTTCCCCATTTTATCTATCGTATTTGCCGAGAGCCGTTACACTGATTCCTTGTCCGTTAACCATTTGCCAAGTGATCAATCGGTTTGTCTGTCCTAAATCTGTCGTCAAGTCCGAAACCGTTAAGCAAGATCGATGTCCTAAGATCATTCCCTGGCCTGGTGGGGTTTCTCTTGCTAGTGTCTGTGAGTCAGAGGTGAGGGCGGACTAACTTCACTCCAGAGCAGTGTGATCACCCTTTCGAGCCAATAGGCAGAGTGTCACTAGTTCCGTCTCTGGGCTTGGTTAGCAAACCTCGCTACCTCCCTCTGGACTCCTTACACCTAGCTTTCTTTAGAAGCCCTTACTGTTTTAAGCAATTAGGGGCCCAGCCGTCCATGCGCACTTGGATCTTTAGCTGGGTTGAGCGCTAACTGTAGGGCAAATCCTCAAATGAAGGCGATCAACCCTCTGAGGGACCTCTCTCCAAATAAAGTCTTGTGACTTGTCTTCCCGGGACCTAATAGTAGGCTCAGCTATCCTCTGGGGGATCTAGTGCTGAGCCAAGCGCTTGTTCCTGTATGTGTCCCCGGATGGAATCCGTTTCCTCCGGGCGACTGTCAGTCCCCGGACGGAACTTTTCTCCTCCGGGCGACCCTGGACCTGGTCTTACGGGACTTCTACCCTGCCTAAGGTCTGTCTGCCTTACGGTCTCTGCCGCAGGTCTTTGTAAAGAAGGGGGAACAGATATTCCCCAATGCGACCAGTGCAGGGAGGGCCCTAGACTTAAGGGTCCTACCCTAGGGACTGAAAATGAGGGGGTGGAAAGTGGGTAAGGGGGGCGCTTCCCTTTCCTGTGTGACGAACATGAAGACAACGAACCCAGACACAGGGGGTGATGCTGATGATAGAGGGAGAGATATTAGTACCCCCTACGGGAACTGACGCATAGATTTTCAGGCTGGGATGGGGTCACACAGAGACAAGATGGACACGGATGGATCTTACCACTCCCCTGGGTTGCTGCGGTCAGGCCCGATGGATTCCTGACAGGCGAATGTCCCCAAGTCGTTGTCCTTCTAGGGTAATTAAGGGGTCTCGGGAGCCCCTGAAGTAGCTACAGCTCCTCAGGGAACTCGGGAGTCCCTCAATAAAATATAGGAGACCCAAAAATTATTTGGAGTGCTCCAAAAAGAGCAGCATGGGCCTATTACCCATGGTTGGGTGCCACAATTATGTTGGGGTTTTAGCTCTAGCCCGGCCAAGATTAGGGCCAAACCCTCAACATAACAATGTAGTCAGTGTCGGGAAAGAAGGACCTCGGGAGACCTTCTGGTGGTTAAAGAAGGGTAGGTAAGGTTTATTGGGGTGCTCCCCTGATGAAGAGCAAGGAGCAAGCAGCCCCTATAGAGTGGAGCTCTATCCCTTTAAGTGCTGGCTCTAGGCTTGCAGCATTCCATGCTGTACCATGCTGGTACAGCTCAGCCTTAAAGGCACAGCCACAGCCGCTGGTGTTCCGTGGAGGTCTGATGGTCTTGACTCTCGCGGCTTGCCTTCTTTACCTCCCTCCTTCCCAAGGATGGGAGGAGTTGGGAGGCTCTTCGTGGCTTGCTAGATGCCTTTGGCTCTTTGGGGCCTCTGGGCTTGATCTCGCCAGCTTGCTAGAAGGTCTTGCTGGAGTAGGGAGCACTGGTCCAGGTGATGAGTTTCAGAAGACAATCAGAGAGGTCAGGATCAATAGGGGTGATTCAGTAGGGTGAAGATGGGGTCCAGGAGCCCGGCTTTTATAGGGTCCTGGAGGGGTCACATGGTGGGATTCAGCCAATCAGGGCCCACACCTGACAGGTACAGCGGGTAAACTGACATACCTGCCATGTGGGGACAGTTATTACCTGAAAGTGGTGAGGGGAGCCAATCAAAATTAGGGTGGTTAGGGCAGGTCAGGCTGGTTGGGGGCCATCTTTGCTCACTCGATGGGAGGGGCTATTTTGAGTGAGTGAGATGAGCCCTGGGGTCAACTAGGGGTCAGCCCCTCAGGCTGTTATGAGGGACCCTAGCTGGGAAATATAATTTTAAAAATCCCCAACGTCTCTTCACCTTCATTGGGACATCTTTGCTTTTCAACACTTTAAAGAGGTCTTTTGCAATAGCCTATCCCAATGCAATGTATCATTTCATTTCTTAACTGATGTTTCCATGGGTGTTGATTGTAAAACCAAGTAAAGCAAAACCTTGGAGAACCTCAATCTTTTTTCCATTTATCATGAAGGTGCTTATTGACCTACTTGTAAGTATTTTTGTTTTCTTGATGTTGAGGAGCAATCCATACTGAAGGCTGTATTCTTTGATCTTCATCAGTAAATGTGTCAAATCCTCCTGACTTTCAGCAAGCAGAGTTATGTCATCTGCATAATGCAGGTTTTTAATGAGTCTTCTTCCAATCATGATGTCACATTCTTCTTCATAAAGTCCAGTTTCTTGGATTATTTGCTCAGCATAGAAATTAAAGAGATATGGTGAAAGGATACAGCCCTGACACACACCTTTCTTGACTTTAAACCAGCCAGTGTTTCTTATTCTGTTTGAATGACTACCTCCTGGTCAATGTACAGATTCTTCATGAGTATAATTAAGTGCTCTGATATTCCAGATTTTTGCAATATTATCTATAATTTGTTATCCACACAGTCAAATGTCTTTGCATAGTTAATAAAACAGACAGACATCTTTCTGATATTCTCTACTTTTGGCTAATATCCATTTGGCATCAGTAATTGTGTTCCTGGTTCCATGTCCTCTTCTGACTCTGGCTGAATTTTCCAGTAGATCCCTGTCTATATATTGCTGTAGTTGCTTTTGAATGATCATTAGCAAATTTTTGCTTGTGTGTGATATTAATGAAATTGTTCAATACTTTCCATATTAAGCTGGTTCTCCTTTTGGGGAATAGACACAATATGGATCTCTTCTAGGCAGTTGGCCAGGTAGCTGGTTTCCAAATCTCTTGGGATAAACAAGGAACCACCTCCAGTGCTGCATCTGTTTGTTGAAACATTTCTATTGGTAATCCATCAATTCCTGGATCCTTGGGTTTTGTCACTTCATTCAAGGCAGCTTCACTTCTTCCTTCAGTACCATTGGTTCCTTTTCATATGCAACCTCTTAAAATGGTGGTCATCCACCCATTCTTTTTGATATAATGACTCTGTGTATTATTTGTGTCTTCTTTTGATGTTTCCTGTATCATTTAATATTTTCCCTATAGAATCCTTCACTATTGCCACTTAGACTTGAATTTTTTCTTCAATTCCTTAAGCTTGAGAACAATAGAAAATGTTCTTCCCTTTTATTTTTCTATTTCCAGCTTTTTGCACATACCAATATAATATTATATGTTGTTGTTGTTGTTAGGTGCTATTGAGTCAGGCATCTCTCATAGTGACTTTCATAGGGTTTTCAATGGCTGATTTTTTTGGGGATTGTTTCCATAGTGGATTGCTGGATTCTTCTCCCATTTTTGTGGTGCTAGGAATGAACCTAGGGCCTTAGAGAGTGCACAGCAGAACTCTACCAACTGAGCTAAACCCCAGCCCATAATATTATATGTTGTTGTTGTTGTTGTTGTTAGGAGCTGTCAAGTTGAGTCTGACTCATAGTGACCCTCACTGGGTTTTCAATGGCTTATTGTTTTGGGATTGTTTCAGGAGTGGATCACCATGTCCTTGTCCCATTTTTGCTGTTCTAGGGATCAACCCTGTATATATATACATACATACATACACATATATATACACACACACACACACACACACACACACACACATATATATGTATATATATATATATATATATATATATATATATATCTTAATTGAGACTGGGAAATGCAAATGGATCCAATAGAAGAGGGGAGAGTATCAGTGATGGGAGTGGATGCTGGGGTAGAGGGGAAAAGGAAGGAGGGTATGTAGAGAGGTATAGAGGGAGAGGTGTAAACAGAAAATGCAAGATGAAACTATGTTATTATATGAAATGAGGGGAAAAGAGGAAGAATTAAGAGGAGAAATATAAAAAAGAAGAAAAAATCAATGCAGTTATAACCCATGGGTGATACAAATGGCATTACATATTAATTTAAATTTCTACTATTTTCTTTCTTCTTTATTCTGTTCTTTTCTTCATTTGTTCATCATGCTCTGAAAAATATGCAAGGTGATGGACATGTAAACAAAACTAACACAATAGTAGCATACTGGATATACCAAATAACTTATTATTCTGTACCCCACTAACATTTATAAATAAAAAAGTCTCACTTAAAAAAAAATCAAAATAAGTCTAATACTGCAGGTTTCTCAGAGGTATCTCTGCTAAAGCCATGTTCCAGTGTTTCCAAGTGCACAAATTTTGGAAATGTGTGGCTATCAGCCTTTGCTGACTCAATTTAGAGTTACTCCATCAAAATTAACTCTAGAACATCTGTATTCCCAAATGGAAATGACCCATGCTGTGGTAACTGGAGACATAAAAGGCATTTCGTCTTCTATATTAATGTTAAGAACTTTCCTCTAAACCATTTCCCTGTTCTGGTACTTCCTCTTTTCCACATAAAAAGTGAAAGATGAAATAGCTGAAAATAAGTTAAATAAACTAGGATGAAACAAGTATTTAGAGTAAAGACTTGCAAATCTGGGTGGCATACCATCCCAAAGGATGTGGTTGGTGTGAGTTCAAAATAGTTAAGGACAAGAAAAAAAGCAAGTCTGAGGATCTCTGTAGGGAAGAATTCCTAAAGAGGAGATAGGTTGCAAAGTGGTCAGAGGGTGAGACCACTGGACACATTAGAAAAGTTCTGAGTCCTTAAGTTCTCACCTTTCCTCCTGTCCCATTGCTGATGTGTTCATGATTCTTGCATCCAGGAAGAACCCTATAGTCAGTCAGTGGTGACAGGCTCAGTCACTTCCTTCCAAGCAACTGTCTGCCTTATTCCAGGAGCCCATAGAAACATTTGGCCTGTGGAGGTCCTACCAGGGCTTTTGAATGCATAAATGGCATGGGGGTGGAAGAATACTTCCTCTGGTTGAAGTGAAGTCATCCTGTATTGAGCTCAGAGTTTACACAAATTCTCATTTCCACTTTTGCTTGCTCACATGATTTTTCCATAATGGCATAAAGTCTGTTACTGTGGCAGGTTTAGTAGATGTCCTGACCCAGAGGGAAGAGCAGCAAAGTAAAAATCTAGTAGACAAAGTCTGCCTTTATGTAGGTCTCTTAAGAATGGAAGATATTCATTGAGTGCTTCCTGTGTTTCAAGTGCCATATAAAGGGCTTTGCATTTGTCATTTCATTTAATTTCACAACTCTACAAGGTAAGCATCATTTTCCTTGCTCAGTTAGTGCCTGAGAAGTAAATTGATCCAAGTCACAGAGCTAGAAAGAATGGAGGGAGAGTTCTAACTCAAGCACTCTACCTCCAAAGTCATGTGCTCATCTACCATTGTATGTGTCTTGTTATACAGTTTGGGCCTCAGCATTCAATTTTAAACAAAACAAACTCAGGATTAAACAATTCAGATGTAGTCCTAATAATTAATTCTCTGCTATGTAGTAGGAAAAAATAGCCCCAACAGACATAAATGGGAGCTAAAACTAATTTTTAACAAATCAATGTACTGTATTCTAATTGACCTTGTAGAAGGATTTCACTGCTACTAAAAGAATAAACCATCTAGCAGACTAAAATTTTGTTAGACATTCGATTAGACTTTAGGATTGTGACTTGCACAGAATATGTGACTTGTGTAGGGTATAGTGGCACACATCTGAAACCCCAGCACTCAGGAGATGTAGATGGAAGGATGAAGAATTTGAGGCCATACTGGGCTACATGGTTAGATTCTGTCTTAAAAAAAAATGAGGATGTAGCTTAGTGGTAGAGGACTTGTCTAGAACGTGCAAGGCCCTGGGTTCGATCTCTAGCGCTACATATATACATAAAACATACATACATACATAAACGTGACTTGCTATGAAAATCTAAAAAAGAAATGCACTCTCACTTTCAACAAATAAATATGATTTGGCTAGATCCATATGTCTAACTAGGCAAGACTGAAAGTTGCAGTAGGTAAAATTTTAATCTAGATAACCACCGAATGAAGCAGTTTCCACAGTTAAACATAAAATTAATTGGCATGTAGAAAAGGGCCAGCTCTTGTAAGATAAATGATCTAGAGGAATTTGATTACTGCTAGGAAGTAATTAGATGCATATAATTAATGGCTGAAGAGTAGGAGGAAAGCAGAACATTATTTAAAGTTTCAGTTTGTGTCTAGGTTGAGAGGGTGCAGATAAGTCAGAATTAAAGGACATAGAGACATTTTCCAGCAGAGCCGTACCCAGGGGAGGCTGTGAGGGAGGTTTTTCTTTTGTTACAAGTGCTGAGCAGTCACTTGAAGATTGCTGGTGGGAGTATAGACAGATGCCACCATTTTGACTTTTTCCCTTTTTGTCCCTCTCTTCCAATTCTCTCCTAGACACATTCTAATTAGATTTTCTTAATCTTCTTATGAAGACATCAGCAATATTTAATACAGTTGCTCATCCTCTCCTCTTTAAACATCTTAGTTGTTAGCTTCTGCTTTTCTTCTCTGAATGCACTGACTGCTCCTTTTCAGTACCCTCCACTGATTTTTCATACAGACTTCCATAGGGGTTGTACCAATGTATATTCCCACCAGCAGTGTAATAGGGTTCCTTTTTCCTTATATCTTTGCCAGCATTTGTTGTTTGTTTTGTTGATGCTCGCAATTCTGACTGGGGTGAGATAATATCTCAATATAATTTTGATTTGGATTCCCTAATGGCTAGGATGTTGAACATCTTTTCATATGATTGTTGCCCATTTATATTTCTTCCTTTGAGAAATCTCTGCTTAGTTATTTTGCCCATTTTTGATGGGACTTTTGTGTTTGATTTTTTTCAGCTCTTTATGTTGTTGTTGTCAGGTGCCATTGAGTCAGCCTCCAACTCTTAGTGACCCTGCGTGCAACAGGAGAAACGCTATTGTCAGTGCTTCTCTGCTATTCATAGGGTTTTCAATGGTGGATTGTTTTTTGGGAGTGGGTTGCCAGGTCCTTCCCCCAGCTCTTTATATATTCTAGATATTAATCTCCTGTGTGATGTATAGCTGAAAAGATTTTCTCCCATTCTGTAGGCTAACTTTTCACTCCTTCCTATTCTAACTCCTTCATCATATCACACGGAGGCTGCCTTTAATCGGGTGTCTTGTTGTGGAAGTCCCACAATCCCTTTCAAAGGCATATCCTTAATAACCTAAAACCTCCCACTGGGCTTCACCTCTCAAAGATTTCTATCATCCTCCAGTATCACCATTCTGCAACTGAGCTTTTTAACATCTAGGCCTTTGGGGAATATACCAACTCTACACGATAGCAGGGTCACCCTTTAATAAATCACACTGGGGATTAGGTTTCAACCTATGAATTTTAGAGCGGTACAAACATTCAGATCATAGTAGTTACCTTCTTTTCTCTCCTAGATATCAATAGCCTCTTATCTGCTCTCCGTTTTTCCTTCATTGTAATCTATCTCTCAAAAACTTTCAATGATCTCTCTAGTCATTTAGAGTAAAATATGGATTTGCATATGTGATTTATAAGGTCCTACACTATCTGGGCCCTGCTTCAGCTCTTAATCCCCTCCTAACTTCTCTTACTTGCTTACTCTGCTCTTACTTCATTAGATTCTTTTCTCTGTCTCAATACATCAACTGTCTTGCTCCTCAGAGCCCTTGTACTTATCATTGCTTTGCCTACAATATTTCCCTAGGTATCTACAAGCCTTGTCCTCATACTTGCTCATGCATTATCTTAATAGCCATTACCCTATAAAGACTAGAAATGCCACAGTTCCGATTCCTGATTCTCTGCTTCATTTTTTCCTTACTATCTGTTCTGTTTCATTTTATCCTTAACACTTATTACCATATGACATATTTCACATTTACTTGTGTATTTATCATCTGTCCTCCCCTACTAGAATGTAAGCTCCAATTTAGTAATTGTGTAACCTCTTAGGTCGTTTAAACCTAAGACTTAGTTTTCTCACTATGCAATATCATTGTAACTTTGTAAGGACAGTGGGAGGATTGAATGGTATGATGTATGTGAAGCACTGAGCACAGTGTCTGGAGCATTGTTTGCACTCAATTAACCATGATCGAAGGTTACTTACACACCAGCAGGCAGCCATGTCCCAATGTCATGGTGAAATCCACAGAACAGTTCTGATGCTGTAGATGACTTACTCTGTACAACAATGACTGAGTCTGGGGGAATCCACTGTAAATTTCAAGTCTTTGTGGGGCTGAAACAATAACTTTCTTTTCCTAATTGAGGTAGTATATTTGAAGACTCTTAATAAGAACGAATTACAAGCACATCTATATGAGCCTTTGGGCTAGAGATAAGGTGTAAATTGTAAATTTGTATTACCAAGCCACTTACAACAGGCAGATGATTTTTGGAGCTCAATGTGTTAGAGGGAACAAAAATTCCAATTCGACATCTAGCCTTGAGGGTCAGACACTTGTCACAGCCAACTGTTTTGATTGATTGCAAATGCTCTGCATATCCTGATTGATTAAGTAAATGCATTCAAGTGCAACTGGTTGGAGCCTGAGAAGTTTGTATGAATGGAGGCAGATGATTTATTTGTTTTGTGTTGTTTTTGTTGCAATGACATAGCTTCCTTTGTTTCAACAAACCTCTTTATTCTGCCATTCTGTATTTTCTCACTTAGAATCATTTTAGTTTACTTAATTATTTTCTAAAGCTGCATTCTCAGTAGAGTTGTGGTCCTTCTTTGGGTGCCCTAATCCTTGAAACATAGCTAAATAGCATCTTGGCAACTCAGACCTTAGTACTCATCTACCTCCGTGTGTTCATGACCATCCACTGGAAGAAAGTTCCTGTTAAGTCATCTGCCTAAGGAACGTTCTAATGTTCTTCTGTTAAACACACCAATCTAACCTCAGTCAATGTTATTGGAATATTCATACAGGGATGTTAGATACTGGGGCAGAGCTGGGGGCATGAGGTGATTCAAATTGCTGTCTTATTGTTTTTTAATCTCTGTCTCTTTCTGCTATTTTATTCATATCTAATTCTGCCCATCATTAAAGGCTCAGAGTCAACAGTCCTTTTACTGATGTTTCTTTGATAAATTTCTCTCACATTGTTGAGTTTCATACACTTTGTGTATACTTCTCTTATCCTTATACAAGAAATTTGTGCCACTTTTCTGCCCTGGAGGTCTCTTAGGGGGAGGAAGGATGCACAATTCATTTTTGCACACTATCCCACTGTAGAAATCCTTGTTTACGCAGGTATTTTCTCAAGTTGCTTTCCCTGACAGGCTCGGCTGTGGGCCATAACTAAGAGGGGTCTTCTGTGGA
Source organism: Pedetes capensis (assembly GCA_007922755.1). Taxonomy (NCBI): domain Eukaryota; kingdom Metazoa; phylum Chordata; class Mammalia; order Rodentia; family Pedetidae; genus Pedetes; species Pedetes capensis. The sequence goes on along the minus strand of VMDO01007126.1, from coordinate 27,888 downwards.
CTGTGCTCACTGAATTCTCACAGCAGAAGCGATAGCTACTACTCTCTTCAAGTTGGCTTTTCTACTTTTTTTTCTGAGGAGATGTGGAACTGTTTGGTGCTTTGCTTGTATATTTTTTTGTCCTGCTCTTTTCTTTATAGGATGCCTAGGTTAGTTAACCTAGGTTAGTTGTCACAGAAGTCCAAAGACTTGCTAATCCTTTGGGCACAAGTTAAGGATATTTTCATCCTGTAAATCAAGGATGCAATGCCAATGCTTCAAGTCATAGCTCTGGAGATGAAAGCACAGTAAAGGAGCAAATTTAATGACCACTGATTAAAAATATTCTTTAGAATCCCTACTATAAGGGCTAGTTTTAATCAAATTCTACACTGGTTTTTGAAAATTTCTGTTTTGTTCAATTCTAAATCAATATTATTCACATATATGAATAGATATCAATATAGGTATAGATAGATAGATATAGATAGATAGAGATATATGTTGTTAGGTGACATTGAGTTGGGTCTGACTTAAAGTGACCTTAAGTACAACAGAATGAAACACTCTCCAACACTGTGCCATGCACAGCACTGTATCAGTATTTCTCTGCTATTCATTCTGTTTTCAGTAGCAGATTGTTTTGGGACTGGATTGCCAGGTTCTTCTTCCAAGCCTATAGCACCTGATATTCCCAGGTGGTCTCCCAACCAAGGACTAACCAGGCTGACCCTGCTTAGCTTTCAAGATCAGGCAAGACTGGATGCCAGGGTGCTATGGTTGCATATATGTGTGTATGTGTGTGTATGTGTATATATATATATATATATATATATATATATATATATATATATGGCTGGGGTTTAGCTCAGTTGGTAGAGTGCTGTGCTGCAGTCTCTGAGGTCCCAAGTTCAATTTCCAGCACCGCAAAAATGGGAGAAGGACCTGGTAATCCACTCCCAAGGCAATCCCAAAACAGTCAGCCATTGAAAACCCTATGAGGGTCACTATGAGTTGGATACCAACTCGATGGCACCTAGC